>QAXN01000052.1:56896-86435 GCA_004335795.1 Chlamydomonas sp. 3222
AGGGGGAGGGACGGGGAGGGTCTGCGCCATTCGGAGTGGGCGTGCATCAGCAGTAGTGGGGAATGCCGTTAGGTGAGCATACATTGATCTGCACGCCTGTGCTCGAGACCTGTGGCTGCGGTACCACATGGGTGTTGCCAGTGGACCCTCCTGCGTTGTGGTGATGAAATGCACACAGTAGCCAGGGGTGTGTGGGTTGAGCAAGGACGCAGGTGGAGGACACGGTACGCGTGTCCAGGAGTTGACATCGAAGGCGTTCCATTCCACCCGTGCGTGTACATGCCAGCACTACCTGCGCAGCCAGCAAGTGCGCCCGCTGCTGTTGCAGGTCATCACCGCTCCTGGCAAGCTGGCTGTGAGCTGCGTGATGGCCATGCGCCGCCCGCNGGGGGGGGGGCGGGGGGGGGGGCGGGGGGGGGGGGCGGGGGGGGGGGCGGGCGACGGGGTCCTTATGCTAAGGGCAGTTAGGAGTCCTGATGGCATGGCAACAGATCTGCGGATCATCCAACATCGGCAACGCTTTGCTGCATGAGGTTTTGCATCTGTGACGTGAAGGATCCTGGGACCCCATGCACGCCGTGCACCTTCTGAGCCCTTCCCAGCCCATGCAGAACCCTCACGGTCTGCCCGCCGTGCCCCTCTTGCCGTGCCCCAGGCGTGTCCGGCGCCCTGCAGCCGTGGGAGGGCGCCCCCGTGCTCATAGACGGCAGCCAGCCACTCACAGCCATCGCGCGGACGTCAGGTGTCGCAGCGTCGTACACTGGGACAGGGGCAGGGGGGGCAGGGGCAGCAGCGCCGGCAGGGCCGGGCCTGTCGTCTGCGGCGCAGTGGGCGGGGACGTGGACGTCGCCGCCGGGGCTGTGCGGCGGCAGCAGCTGGGAGCAGGTGCTGGGTGTGGGTGTGGGTGTGGGGAGCTGCGGCGCAGGGGAACAGGCGGATGGGGCGGCGCAGCAGGAGGGGCAGGGCGGTCAGGGGGCTGGGTGTGGGTCAGGGTCGCAGGAAGAGGTTGGGCGGCTGCGTGGGGAGCTGGCGGCGGCGCAGGCGGCCGCAGAGCGGTGGCGTGGCCTGCACGGCCGGCTGCACAGGTTCTGCCTGGACAAGGTGGTGGGCGGCGCGGCGGGCGGTGCCACTGCGCTGCCGCCGGACCTCCGGAGCGTGCCTGCGGAGTAGGCGTGCTGTTGGACGAGGGCGGTTGGCGCACAACTGGCGGCATAGTGGTGCTAGTTATGGTGGTGGGCATCGCATGTGGGGACTGTGCTGGACGGCCAGCAGCGTCGTACGTCATGCGTGTTGGCCCCCAGGTGCTCGAGCGGGACCACGGTGGTGGCTGCCGAGTGGTGGTCAGGGGGCGCCAGCGGTAGGGGCACACTGTGCGGCCAAAGAACCTGTCTTGCTGCTGGCACCGCGTAGCAACCCCAAAGGGTGGAAGGAGCTAGACTTCGCTGCGCAGTATTTCGGTACCATTCTGTGTCTTCCAGTGCGCTGAGTCAACGTTAACCTCCTACGTGGAGGCCACGCACCGCTGCCATAACTGTTGCTCAAGAGCTTGGATCCACCATTGTGTAAGAGCACCGCACCCACATCCGACCTCGCCACCCGTCCTCCAAGCTTCACCCCCAGACATGCGCTGTGACCGGGAGGGCTGTTCCGCGGCCAACGCTCCGTAGCGACTTGTTGCTCCCACCATTCTGTAAAAACTCGTCGTCGCAGTCTGCTGGCATGCAGCATCGTACCGGTACACTGGCGAAGGTAACCGACAAATCGAGCCCTCCAGCAAACGTGTCCATTGCGTGAAACAGGCTGGATCTCTAGTCTCTGGTGTCCTACCGCACAAAAGTCATGCGGCAGGAGTGCCTCGTCTCTCTCGAGTCTTGTGATCGGGTTGCTACCACGCACACCGGTGCATTGCAGAAGCCCCGTCAAGCAGACCAGCACTGTGGCCCTGTGCGCAGTACATTCTCAGGTATTTACACGTACGGTGCGCGTTCGAAATCCAGCTCTCTCAGTACAAAACCACCGGTCGGGTCATTCCGACCATGCGCGTGGCTTGACTGACCCCTAGCCCTGTACATTCAGTAGCCTTCGACTGACGGATACAAACGCCCCCAAACCGGCACATATGGGTGCCTGTCCGCCTCGGCCCCAGCCTAACGCCACATGGCTCATGGCTGCATCGTGCCGGTGCCGTAAGCGGTACGGTAGGTACCAGTTCCATGCCCTCAGCTATGCCCTCCTGACGGCCTGTACACACCGTACACCAGGCCACCCCCACAGCTGCCCCGACCTGCTGTGCTGTCGGGTCTCACCATCTACCACTGAGCTCGCGGCTGCCTGGGGCCTGCTGCCGTTGCGGGCGGCGGCGGCGGTGCAGGCAGGCGCTGCAGGATGTCCTGCGTGGCGGCCTGCAGCGCCGCCACCGCCTGCCGCGTGAGCGCCACGTCGTCCCGCACGCGGCCCAGGTCGGTTGCCATGCCGTCCACCCGCCGGCCCAGACCCGCCAGCCCCTCGGCCACAGTGTCCACACTGCTCTTAAGCTCCTTCACATGTTTCGTCAGGCTGGTTGGAGTCCCACCTGGGGCTCCCTGGCCCCCTGCCTCCTTCTCGGGGCTGTGGAAGCTGTGGACGGAGTCGTGGGGAGGGAGGATGGCAACAAGGGGACGGCCACCGACACGATGTCGAGGCGTCCAGTTAGTCACCGACAGGTGTTGGGCACGGTAGGGGAACCAGCAAGCCACCGCGGCAAGGGCGGCAGTGGTGAGGACTGGTGCAGCATGCCGCATACGCCCAGGAGCAGCACAACGGTGCAGGCAGGTGGGGTTGCTTGCAAGCATGTTCATCTTGCCCAGCCGTCGCAGGCTTGGCCATATGCCGTGTGACTGTACAGTTACGGCCCCGTCCAGGGCCCCGCCCCGCCCAAGCCGGGAAGTAAGGCTGGCCCCGGCACCACGCCCCGGCGCGTCCGAGCAATTACGGATACGAGTGTTCCTACCCATCTCGCTGCCCGGTTCCGTTTCAACAGCTCGGCAAACTGCGTACCACAGCTCTTCGCAAGGTGGCGGTGCTGTTTAATGCATTCAATGGTACGCTGGTCGTTGTGGAGCCTGGGAGTGCTGGTGCCAGTGCACACCACCCGACCGCACGAGGTCGTTTGCAACGGACCGTGAACCCTCGTCGCACACCGCATGCCAACCCCCCCAACACACACCATGCAAACGTGTGGGTGCCTGCACAGCGACACTGCCGAACATGCCGGGCCGCTGCCCCTGGCCAGGGCGGCAGGCTCCCGGGTCAGGGCGCCCGGCCGCAAGACGGTACGGTGGCAGGGGCCGGTGGGCCTACACCGGGGGTACCGTCGTTCCCCACCTGCCCAGGAAGGCCATGGCGCTGATGCCCAGCAGCCACGGCAGGGCCCACTGCCCCCAACCGCCGGCGCTCGCCGAGGACCCTGCGGCAAGGTGCACGAGGCACGTGCAGCGGAGGTCGCGGTCGGAAACACGGTAACATGGTTTCCTCAACAGCGTGGGCTGCAGGCAGGAACACAGGATGCCATGGGGGAGCCTGATTACGGAGGGCAGCAGGTGGCCCCTTGCCGTCATGGTGCACACAGGGGAGACCTGGGTGCACACCAACATGGCACATGAGTGCGAGCTGCTGACCAGGTATGCAGGTGCAGGTGCAGGTACCCGACTGCACCCCGTCCAGCGGCAGCGGTCGGAGTGGCTGCCGCCGCCTTCCGATGCAGCCATGTGCTGCAGATCCCACACGCATCACTGAAGACCTGGCACAAACGGCAGCCAACCCAACCCAACCGCACAGTATTCCCCCTCCAGTGTGACACCGGCATCTCCGTGCGCGACCCTCACGCAGATCGACAGGTGGGCACTGCATATACCGTAGCTGACAACCAGCTCGGTCGTCCGCCAACACTCCACAGTGCGTGCTGCCGTCAAGTGAATACCGGGCAGGTGACCGTAAGCCCAAATGTCACATTAAACAGTTCTTCGCACACATACCGTGCTGTGGCTGGCATACTGGACTTACCACGCATCTTCTGTGACTAGGGTTCGCAGGTGCGAGGGTGCGGTCCCTGGGCGCGGAAGACGCTGGTGGATACTCCGTGTGGCTCCTGTGACACCAAGTCGCTCCTCAACACTGGCCAGTCTGCATATGAACAGTGATCATTGCCTGTGTCATTAAGCGCGAGAAGCGGGCAGGCCAGTCGCGCCAGCAAGGCGTACCAGAGGACAAGTCCCGTCAATCTGCCTCGGTTCACATCCGGGCAGCAAAGAAGTCAGGGTTGAACCCAGGTGGTATTTAAGATTAGGAGTTCGAGCATGCCCACCTTTGCCTTGTGCCCCCGCAAGCTTTGTGTGCGAAGGGTGGAGACCTGCTGTCAGTTGCGTCGCGCCTGATGAGACACTAAGATGCTGTGTGTGCAGGCAGTCAGCTGCTTGATTACATAAATAACCTGAAGCCGCCGGTGACTTCTGCCTTGCAATGTTGTCGTCGAGGCGCGGCGCACGAGGCAGTGCAACTGCTTCACAGCACCCGCCGCGGCTCGCCGGGTCGTACCAACGCCTGGCGCCTGGTGCGTGGTGACGGTGGTGCACATCATAGTGTGTTACTTGCTATACATGCTAGGTTAGACTCCATCCACTTTCCAGTACTCAAGGTGCAAGGGCCTTCGGCCTTTGCGGTCAATAGAGCAGTGTGCGCACCGTCGCCCAGGTGAGGGGCAGCGGAAATGGAGTTTTGCTTTCGAGCTATAATTTGTTCTTATGTCTTACATGCTCTGCTTTCGCACATTGAGGCCAGGAAGTGAACAGTCTAGTGTCGGCACTAACGGTTGCGACAGGACAGTCCCTGGACTATATCCACTGCGTCCTGTCCTACAACATAAAATATATGTCACGTGGAACAAAAAGTGCTTGGTATTGCACTCCGTGGCCCTGGACGCAGTTACTGCCCTACAATTGGCCTAGTCATCAGGGAGTGCCTGCCTGCCTGCCAAGGCCATCAACACACAAACCGAAGATCAAAACATGGCCGGTGAGCTGAGCATTGTTTACTTAGGTGTGCTGGCAGATGCGGGCGTTGCCTTGCTGACCTAGGGGCAGGTAGTGGCAGCCGCAGCGGTGCCTCCGAGGCAGGGTACGACGGACTACATCCACCGTTCCGGGAGCCCTGGGCCACTGTCTCAGCATCTACGCTTGGCGCCTGTGATGCTACCTTGTGTTCTGCAATGCAGACTGCGATGACTGGATCTACTCATGCTTCTGGCTACTGCCATGTGCCGTCTCATTTGGCATCCTCAGCGGCAGGCTACTGGAAAGGCATGTGGGGGGCTGACATGGGTGACCGGCGTGGGTGTTCGTTTTCAAGAACAAGCGGGAAAGTCCTTCGAAAGGGGGAGGATTGGTTGACAACGGGCCGACTTGGCCCCCGCGAGGTGGTTGGCTCTCATGAGCCGGGGGCCTGGGCGCCTGCTGGCTAGGCCCGCATGCATGCACACACGGCCACGACTACGTTACGGCCGGCACGGATATGCGGTGTGGCCGCCCACCTGTATGTATGGACTGGCCAGTCATGTCCCTGTATGTATGTGGGACTATGGGGCCTTTCCAAGGCCAGCCCCATCCCAACCGGAAACAGGGCTGGTCCCGGCCATCAGGGACACTGGGCGGGTTTCCACCCGTCTCGCCGTACGGATAGGAGCAATCAGCTGCGATCAAGTTTAGGCAACGGATGACAGTCATCACAAGGGTCTTTGTTGCCTCGTGCAAACGGCTGCGGCGCCCACGTGCTACGGCCGCGCACGCGAAGCACCTGCTCAACCCGCCAAGACGGGCAGCCCCATGCATGCAAGCCCTTGCCTTGGCATCCGGACCTGGACCGCCATTCATGCTGTGCCCATGACGTGTAACATGGCCCTTGACCCGCAGCGCCAACCTGACCTGGTCCCCCTGTTCCATCCCCGCCCCCTGCCTTGTCCGGCGTACCGTGCTCACAGGTTCAAGCATCAGCACGCTGCAGCCGTGATGCATCAGCGGACCGTGCGGCAGCAGCTGCGCCGCTTGCAGTGGCGGGTGGGCGCACTCTACTCTGGCCTTGGCACTGCAACCGCACAGCTGCAGCTCTTGTCGGCGGACGTGGCCCACCTGCAGCAGGGGGTGGCGGTCGCCCGGCAGGGCGTTGTCCACCTGACGGACACGGTGCACAACATCCAGCAGCACCTCGCTGCGGGGCAACTGCATCAGGGGCAGGGCCAGCAGGCGTAGCACCGGAAGTGCGCGTCAAGGTGCAGGTGCAGGTGCAGGACTACTTGCAGAGATACGGGGCCGGGTGTAGGGAAGCGCAGGCGGTGGGGGAGTTTGGCAAGAGAGTGGGAAGAGGAGCAAGGGTAGGAGCAGGTGCGTGCAGACCTAGAAGCTGGTATGGTGCGCAAGGCGGTGAAGGGCGGGAGGAGTTGTTGAGCTGGATGGTCGTCCGGGTGGCGGCGTTCATGACATGCCACATGTGCCAAGCCACCAACAACAGTATACCGGTACAAGGCTGTCGTACCGGTGCTCGCTGTCACGTTTTTCGGGGTCTTGAGTGGAATCTGCTGCTTGCTGCTGCGTGCACGCACGTGCCGCAGTGTATGTAACGGCGTGGCACTGGATAGAGCATCCAAGGAGCATGCCGGTACGTCCCAAGCTCTCCCGATCCCTTACCGGGTCCGTCCTAGGGGCACCACATGCCCAACGCCCCCACGAGTAGCCTCATCACGGCAGCCGTGCCAATCGGACGCACACGTGTGCGTGGGCAGCGCACGTAAAGTGCTCATCATCATCGGGAATGGACGATTACCAATGTGATCTTGCAATGCATGAGGGTGGCTACAGTACGATACATGCGTGTGTGCATGGATGCTCCACTGTCGCTGTGCTCCCTTGCCAACCTCGTTTGCTTCGCCAAATTGCAACGTACAAAGTGCAACTTGCAGCGACACCGCAGCCTGCGTGGGGCCATTACACGTTACGGAATCAGCAGGCCCCCTGGCTACCGGTGTACATTACACCCACAAACGACAAATTAAAGAAAGATGTGACCCGAGCGACTGCAGGCGGCTGCGAGTCATGCGATGGTGCCAGCATATTAACTCGTAGTGTATACCAGTACACAAGACAGAACGCCTTGCCACACCGCCCCAGATAGACGGTGCCACCAGGTGCCACATACACCTGTAACTGCCAGCTACCACACCGCCGCCGGCCGAACGAGGCCTGGCGCCAAGTGAAGGCAGCGCATCCAATAACACAAGCGAGCAAAAGGCCAAGAGAGGGGCCGTCCTGGATTCCACCCCTTACCAATCCGCGGCCAACTGTCCAACAGCCGAACACCGTACCTTGCAGCTCCTAGTGCGCCCAGCCCTGCCACCCTGCCTCCTGCCCTCCCCACCGCTCTGCCAGTGCGCGGGCCACGCAGGCGCCCCCCAGCATGGCTGCCACGTGCGCCACCACGCCCATCGCGCTGCGCAGCGCCGCCCCCAGGCAGGCGGCGGCCTCGGAGCCGAGCGCCCGCGTGAGGCCCGCAAGCATGGACCTGGCCACGGCCTCCCAGCAGGGGAGCCTGAGCAGCTGCGGCGCCCTGCGGCGCGCAAGGGTGGGGCATGAGGGCACAATCCACATAGTGGCGCGGAGTGCGTGCCCTGCCAACCCAGTTGTTTTCCTTGAGAACCCAGTGCAAGGGCCACGGGCCATACGTACATGTTGGCACCAGTTTCACGAGGTTAAGCGACGATGCCACCTGCACGCAGTACCGCAAGGTCCCCTGGCCCTTCGCACCCACAGGCCACAGCTGTCCACAGGAGTGGACAGCGTGAAGCACGGGAGCCCCCGCCCTGGCGTCACGTAACAACACACACCCCTCGCACCCTGCACCACGCGCGCAACCTTACAGCAGTCAGTCCTCCTTGTATTACCGGTACGTAGCCATTTGGGTCGCCGCATGTGGTAACAGGTGTAGCAGCATCCGATGTTGCATGAACACATAACCACCAGTACCGGTATTGTCGTTGCCCTACGCACTGCACCCACATTGCACCACTACCGTACTGTCCACTACCGGTAGGTACACATCAATGGCCAAGCCTGAGTTACCCGCAAGGCAAGCCCTACGTGAAATTTACAACTGTACAGATTGCAGCAAGCAACTGTATCGGCTTATCCTGGCCCATCGTATCGACGCTGCGGTGTCTTGGCTTGCGGCTAGGGGACGGGGGAGCGGTCTGCGGGGTGACAAACGTCATTCCAGGTACCGGACTGGTGTGTCCGCCACCTGGCCACACTGCCACCCACCATGTGCCGCCAACCAGCAGCTCACTCAGCCGACCCGCCAGCAGGGTGCCGTCCGGCAGTGTGCCGCCGATGCCCAGGTACAGCAGGCCCAGCCCCGCGAGCCCACACACTGCGAGAACGTGCAGCAGGTCCGTAGGCGGGAAGGAACATGGCACCGGTACACACGTCAGCATGATATGCATGGGTCTCAACGGCTGCAGGTGCTTGCTGCACAGCTCCTTCAGAACGCGCCGGTATGCGAACGTGTATGCAAGCAAATAAAGCTGATTAAACGATGTAGTTTATTTGAGCGATATACACATGCGCCTGCCTAGGGTACGCTTACGTAGTGGTCCCGGGTTGAGCGCTCCATTCATTTCGCCGTTGCGCCTGGCGGGCAGCCTGCTGTCGCGCAGGCCCCGGACGCTGAAGCTAGGGGCAGGCGGACGGGGAGGCTCTGGCGTCATGAGCCCCATGACCAGCAGCAGCTCGGGTAGGGCCCTTGGCCTGGCGCGCGTCGGGCACCACCTAGTGATGCCCCGTGCGGCAAAGGAACCAGACAGGTGCCTGTCGTCGTATTTGTTGGGATGGACAGCAGGAGTGCTTGGCATGGCGAGAGCAGCTGAGCCCAGCGATGGCCGGCCGCACTTGGCGTCGCACAGCCTTCCTCGGGGTTGAGAGCGCAGCCACCACAACGCTAGATGCTTCTCATAACATATAGCACGCTTTGAAGCTGCCTCGAGGGTGCAGTGCGGGAGCTATTTGTCTGTTTGGCCGTCGCCTCAGCACCGTCGAAACGCGGCAGGCGCTTGCATGAGTGTAACGACATAAGATGAACACAAAGTCTGTCTTAGCTGTGTATGGTTGTTGGTAAAAGTGATGCATCCGAATGCGGCCGAGGCAACCTGTCGGCAACTTGAAGTAGGTAGTCATGTCAACTGCTAACGGTGAGCGCGCGAAGGTCAAAGGCGCAAGCTGCGCTGTTCCACTGCTTATGCAGACTTAGCAGATAATACATTTGATAAAAAGCAGGGGCAGAGGTGAAGGAGCGCCTAGCAAGTCGGTTTGTCTGACTGCATGCTGTGACGCGTGAGCCTGCGTGAGCTTGCTTTCCCAGGGGAGTTAGCAAACGTTACAAGAGGGGCCTGCTGCTCCTCCTGATGCTGTTGGTGTACTACAACGCCGTCTATCATGCGCAGTGTGGCAGACCTCGGCCCCAACCAGCCAACTGCCCAACTCCAACCAGAATCAACACGTGAGGCTGGAAGGCAGTAACCCCTCCCGAGGCCTTTCTCTCTCGGTGGCTTGAAAAAAACCCACGGCAGTTGACAACTTGACATTCCGAACGGCCGATGCTCAGGACGCACAGGAGTCTCAGCTCTCAGGACCACTCCAGCCAGCAGGCGACTGAGAGAGCAGCATCATGAGCACCATGCCTTGCCACCTACGACGTTTGGCCTCGACCAGCCGTCTCTGTTTTTAGTTCCACGTCGTTAGACACTGCTAGTAGATGTATGTACTTGTACAAGGCACAAGGCATACGCGGCCTGCCAAGCAGCGTAACCCAATTGCACGCATCTCATCAGAAACGTGCCCCAGGTGTACACCGTGCACCAGCGCAGCAGCACAGCCATAGGGGCTTGTCCGTGAACACCAGATGAGTCGTTTCTTCTTCTCCTTCGCACAACCATGGAAGCGATGGAGCAGTCCTTTCCGCATTACCCCTGTGCCCGCCTTCCTTCACCTCCTTACCGCTTCGCCCCTCGCTCCCCTCCCCTCACTCCCACCGCCGTGCCCCAGCAGCCAGCAGGGCCCTCATCCAGACACCAGCGCCACAATGGCTTTGAGTGCCTCCTCCCCCACCTCCGCCTGCCGGATCAGGTGCACCGCAACCTGCGCCGCCCTGCCCGCCTCCCAGCCCTCCTGGTCCACCCCCACCGCCCACAGCAGCAGCACGTCACCCTGCTCAGCCCGTACCGCCTTCATCCACGCCCGGTAGCCGCTGCTCTCCCACTCGATGCGCCCGTTGCCGCGCAGGCGGGGGGAGCCGCGGATGGTCACCGCCTTCAGTGGCATATAGGCCTCATGCGGGTAGCACACCGCCACCGGCACCGGCACTGCCGGCGGCTTGGTGCCCTGCTCGCTGTGCGGGTTGAAGGCGGCGGCGAAGGGCTGAGGGCTGTGGGCGGGAGTGGGATAGGCAAGCAAAACGAGGTCAGAAAGAGCCAAACCACAGATGGACGCAGCGCAGCCAGGTGGTGTTAGTTGTCTGAAGCGCATGCAGCTGCCCAAGACGGGGTGGAGTACGACAGGCCGCATTGCATATATGGCCTTGGAACTGCGGCGCAGAGCTGCCAAAATGACGCATGTACGTACGGCCGTCGACTCTCACCACTCTAGCTGCCAACCCGCAAAGCCATCTCACTCACACGTTGAACGTTCCATTGGCCAGCGCCCTCTTGGGCAGTGTGCGCACCAGCTTGGCCTCCCCGGGCGCCTCCAGGAAGGACTGCACCGCGTCCACGTGCACCTGGGGCACACACGGCGGGGCAGGGCAGGGGAGGGCCGGATAAGCGACGGCCTAGGATGGGGGGCACCGCATTGCGGCAACGAACGCATGCAGCACTACCGGTAGTGGCATTGCGGGGGCTGTTGCACAGCCAGGCGCCCACCCTGTCGGCCACTCTGCACCTCCTGCCCACAGAAAAAAAAACTCGGCCACCACCCCGTTCGCTGATCCCTGGCAACTGCCCGCCCTCGCTGTCCCCCACCTTGGGCAGCCCCGCCGGCAGCATCCGCAGCCGCTCCTCCACCTGCCCCTTGCCACCCGCAGCCGGCGCCCAGGCCACCAGCGGCGAGCGCTTGGCGGGCGCACGCAGCGGGGCGGGGGCCACAGCGGCGGGCACCTGGCCACCGCTGGCAATGGCCTGCAGTCGCTTCGCCTGTGCCCTGAAGTAGGCACTGAACTCCGCCTGGGTGCTGATCCATGCCCCGAACTCCACCGCATAGTCGTGCATTGCCTGGAAGATGAAGTCGTTGTCGGCGTCCCCTGACCGGTTGGCAAGGCGCACCGTGAGGGAGGGCGAGTCGTAGCCGTTGTCCGGGTCCGCCGGGTTGGCGACCAGCAGCAAGATGGACGAATCCACCACGGCCCCGTTGCTGCGCAGGAAGTGTGTCAGGCCCTTGATGTGGCAGTCAAAGGCACCACCACTTAGGCTGCGCACTACCACGTTGCAGGAGGCGGGCAGGTGGGACTGCGGGGAGGAGCTGGCCAGGTGGACCGGCACAGAGATCACCTCGCCAGGGGAAACAGGGCGCCCGGCCAGCCTTTCGGCTAGCTCTCTGGTGATGCCAATGCGAGCTCCCTTCATATGTATCTGGCGAATCATCCGCATTGACACCAGGCGCTGGTCCTTGGTTGGGCGTCCGCGGGAAGCCGGAGCGTCAACGGTCGCCGATGACGTGACCGGTGCACGCGCGGGCTGTGGCCGATGCTTGGCCGTTGGAGCGGCCTTGGGCCCATCAGACGCGGACCCATTCCCAGTTGCCCCTGCCGTGTTCTTACGCGGCACAGCAGCACAGCGCGAAGGCCCGCAAGGTACCGGGCTGCAGCGAACTCTAGGCGCAGCGCCCAAAGGGGAGCAACGCCTCAAATGCATTCTATTGCGCACACTGTGCATTCCTGTGTTAAGCACACTTTGGTAGCCCTACTGTATGCCAGCCACAAACTCGTCAAACTGCCAAGCCGTGTCGAAGTCGTTGCCTCGAGCGAAACACCTGATTGTGAACCCAAAGTCCCTCGTAACTACAAGTGATGCATGGACTTTTTTAATGGTAGCCTTTTTCAAGCGCACCCATGCCTTAGCCCTGAGTAAGGCCGGGCCGTACGACGAGGTGACGACCAGACGCGACCTCAATTGGTTGATAAAAAAAGCATTTACGCCATGTGCTTACTTTTTGGTGATGACCCCGCAATGGTCAGTGCACCCGGTTTCCTGAAGTCAGGCCGACAACGCCAACGATGGAGCTTCCCAACGCCATGTGCTTACTTTTTGGTGATGACCCCGCCATGGTCAGCGCACCCGGTTTCCTGAAGTCAGGCCGACAACGCAGACGATGGAGCGTCCCTCGTTCGCCTGACCTGCATTTCCCCAAACCTTGGGCGTTGTGCACGACCCCACAGCCCCTTCGTTGCGCCGGACCTCCATAGCATCGCACAGGTGGTCCTCAAGCCATTTCCCGCTGTTGGCTCTGCAACGTGTGTGCCTCCATGGCGAGGCACATAACGTTCGTCCACCCATGTTATTGGACGGCAACTTAACGCACTTGCGTTATACCAGCGTCGTCACACCCAGTCCCACATCAGCCCTGCTCAGCCTCTGCCGCCTCAACCCCATACGACGATGACAGCTATCAACACAGCAAGCCGCCCGCCTGCAACATCATGGAAGAGCAAATAAAACGGCGTCCACCTGCTTTGCTCCCTGGGCCGGGTCGCGGCAAGTGTCGCTGCGCTGCCTCCGTACCGTGGGCCAACCCGGCTGCCAGCCAGGACAGACTTCTAATGCCCAGGACATGCGCCACGCCCCGGACGAATGGACGCCTGGAAGTCGAGGGTTGCTTAGGTGTGGTCAGGGATCTGCAGTCCGGTTCACGCACGGCACGTGGTAGGCTGCATTGCCGAACGGCAGGCTTGCCAGAGGCCATTGCGCAACATCCTTCATGCGCCCCGCCTCTTGTGCGCCCGCCTCAGCATCTCCGCGGCCATGCGCCCCTGCAGCCCTGCCATCAGCATGTTCACCCGCAGTAGCTGCCAAGCACCCCACCGCTCAACGTCCTCCACTCCCGCCTCCAGCAGCCGCAGAAGCTCAGCCACCCCAACCACCGGGCCTGCTCCCGCCCCAGCTCCAGTGCACCCATCCACCCCCCCTTCGTCCTCCCTCGCCGCCTCACCCCCAGCCACCGCCTCCTCGCCTGCCCCACCTGCGCCGCCCACCGCCTCTTGGTCGGAGGCATGCGGCGCCCCGCATTGAGCCACGGCGTCCGCCCCTCCAACCCCAGGCACCCCTCGGCAAAGTGCTGCTGCTGCTGCTGCTGCTGCTGCTGCTGCTGCATCTTGGCCATCCTGCACTCCATCCACGCCGGGCCCAGCCGCTGCCGCCACTCCCTGAGCTGTGTCTCCCGCAGCACGCTGCAGCGCCGTGCACAGCCTCCCCACAGCCTGGCTGCAGCGGCCACGCCCACTGCGCGCCGCCTCGCTTCCCATCGCATCACCACTCTGGCCCACCTCAGCAGCCCGTGGCGTAGCGTCCGGCCCTGCACCCGCCGCGCCTGTGCGGGCCGCCTCCTGGCTGCCCGGTGCCACGGCCGCCTCCTGGCTGCCCGGTGCCACGGCGGCGCACCTCGACGCAGAGTCCTCGCGTGGCGCTGCACCCGCTGCTGCGGGCCCCGCGCGTGCCGCCACTGCCGCCGCCACACATGCCGCCGTTGGCTGCCCCTCATGCGCACCCAAAGCCACTGCGCCCGCAGCGTCGCCAGCCACGGCGGTGGGCCCCGTGCAAGCTGCGTCGGTTGCAGCAGCGGCTGGCGGTGGCTCCACAGCACCTTCACCGCACGTACCCGCGTGCTCGGCACCCGACGCTTGACTCGCAGCAGCTGCAGCACCCCCGACCAAGCAGTGGACCTCACGGAAAGCCGCAGCCGCAGTACCAAGCGCACGCCCCGCAACGGCATGGTCGTCCTCCGCGCGCCCGGCCTCGTGCTGGCGCCTGTTACCGTTGGGAGCCCCCTCCGCTGTGGCAGCAGCCGCCAGCGCAGCATGCAGCTCGGCTGCACCCGTCACTGCGCTGTGCCTGCCGCGCTCACCGCTGGACCCGCAGGGGCTGGCGGCCGCGCCGGTGCCCTGGCGGGGCCGCAGCGAGCGAGTGGGCGTGCGCTGATGGTCAGCGGCACGCCCCGCAGGCCGCAGGGGCTGCCACGAGATGCCCTCGCGTAGGGCGGCGGCCTCCCCCTCCTCCTGCTGCTGCTTCTGCTGCTGCGGCCCCAGCGGCGTCGGGAGCTCCTGCCCCATGGCATTGCAGAGCGCCTTTGCCTTCGCTGGGGCTGGCTCGCCTGCCTCGCCGCCGTCCGGCCCAACCGTCCCTGCTCCAATCTCCACCACTGGCTGGGCCTCCATGCCGCACCCCCCTGCTGCCTCCGCGGCAGCAACAGGTGATGGACTAGGTGCATGCGCTGCACCATCAGCACGACCTCCGTCTGAGCGGTGGCCGTCCTCCTGCGACCGCCCCGCGACCCGCCGTCTCTTGGGCGTCCGGCCTCGCCCCCGTCCCCCAGACCCGGCCGCTTCCCCGTCGTCTGGCTGATCCCCATGCGGCACCGCGTCTCCATGCCCCTCCCCCTCCCCGGGCAGCCCCTGTGGCCCCGCATGCTGCCGCCTCCTCCGCCGTAACGAAGCCACCGCCGCGTCTACCGCATGCCCCGGCCGTGCCCCCATGCCGTTCGCAATGCCAGTCCCTGCCACCGCCGGCCCCGCATCCTCCCCTGCCCCATCCCCGTGCACCTCCCCGTGCACCTCCCCGTGCACCTCCCCATGCACACCCCTTGGCTCCGCGTCCAGCTCCAGCTCCTCGGCGCCGTCCGCCGCACTGTGCTGCAGCCCCGCCGCACCAACACCCTGTGCGCCCCAGCCCCCAGCCGCAGCGCTCCCCGGCACAGGCCGCCCCTGGCAGCACGGCGGCGAGGGGCCCACGTGGTCCAGTACCACGGCCACGGCACGCAGCCGCTTCCTGGGCGACTGCTCCTCCGCACCATCGCCACCCTTGCCACCGCCACCGTGGAGCCCCGCTTGCTGTGCGGCGTGTGTCCGCTTCTCTGCCACGCGGGTGCTGCGGCGGAGCTGGCTGCCCGGCGGCTCGGGGCCGGGACCGGGACCGGGGCTGCCCGCCGCAGATGGTGGCTCGGCAGGCGCCGTGCCGGCAGCAGCAGTTGCAGCGGCAGGAGAGGCACCTGCAGCTGGCCGGGACACCGTGCCCTGTGCCGGGGGTTTGTTCAGCCCGCGCTGCTGCTGCTGCTGCTGCTGCTGCTGGGTAGTGTCGAGGTCTAGCTGCGACGCACCGTCCGCGTGGGTGTTGGCAAGTATGGCCTCCACCTGCGCGTGTGCGGCTTGCAGCAGGGCGGCGGCGCCCGGGGCCGCAGCGCCTCCACCGCCGGATGCACTTGCAGCAGGTGTAGCGTTGTCCGCTAGACGGCCTCCAACCAGCGTTGTGCGCGAAGGTGGAGTAGCAGCAGCAGCAGTGGGTGGACCGGGCGCGGAGGGTTCCTGGGCGCGGCTCGCAGCCTTGGCATCGGCATCGCGCGCGTCGGGGGTCGCCGAGGTCTCCAGCGAGTCCGGCACCATGTCCACAGGGGGAGACCCAGGCTCGTACGGCACCTGTACGGCAGCTACCTCACGCGGTTCCGAAGCTAAGCCCTCAGTTCCCGCCATTGTCTCTCCCCTTGCGCCCACGGCCTTGGGATTGACCCCGGCTTGCTGCTGCTGCTGCCCAGGCTCGTCGTGTTGCCCCTGCTGTACCCCCAGAGCCGTGCCAGGCGCGCCATCTTCGCCGACGCGTGCCGCAGCAGGCTCCCCAGGCACAGGCGGGCCACTCATCTCGCTTAGCCCAGGGTGCTCCTCCTGCTGCCGCTCCTGCTCCTCCTGCTGCACAGGCGCGATCAACGCCTCCATCACTGCTACGTCCTGGCTGCCGCTGCTGCTCCCCAGGAGCCCCACGCACACCTGCACACGCATACACACATACACACAGGATCACAACAATAAGCCAGCCAGCTCATGTCTTCGGTCAAACGACACAGGGCTACCCCTTTCTTCCATACTCCGCCGTCGCACCTTCCCTGGGTGACAGCGTCTACGCTGCCTCACCCACGGCGTACCTGCAAGCTATTCCCGGCATGTGTTGAAAAGCAGTATGAACTCCATCCCTTTCGCATACACGCGCCCGCGTCTGCCCCTTACCCCCTGAGTTGGACTCCGCAACAGTCTCATTGGCAGCGTTGTCCCGAGAACATTGGTTTTTCTGTAAGCATCCTCCTGACCCTTCAGACCCCACTGCCCATACGATAGCGTCAACACCCTATCCTCCCTTGCTCCCCGGCCCCCCACCTGGGAGCTGTCCAGGCGCGTGTAGGTGGCCAGCCCCAGCACGCCGCTGCCGCTGCGGCGGCGCCTACGGGGCGGCGAGCACTGCACGTCGGCGTGCGGGTCACCGTGTGACACGGCAGCAGGCGTGGCCGCACCCGCCCCTCCGCCTCCGCCCGCAGCCGTCCCAGCGGGTGCCGCCGCATCACCCGCTGCCGCAGCAGCAGCGCCATGCAGCCCTGCAGTCCCTGGCCTCCCCCCTGGTGAGCGCACGGGCGGCTGTATGCGCACGTAATGGGTGTGCGAGCCGCCCACGGCGTTCATCCCGGGCCGGGTCTCGGAGCCAGGCACGGCCCCAGCCACCGCGCCCAGCCCCAGGGACGCTCTGCGGAGGGAGGCACGCGTGGCGCGGTCGCCACCGCCACCGGCGGCGGCGGCGGCTGCCTCGTCAGCGCGGCCGGCAGCGCTGGTGCCGTGTGCAGCTGCGGGTGGCGCCGGGCTGCGTTCCGGCTGCAGGGCCCGCAGCCGCTGCTGTGGGGCGTGGTCGGCCTGGCTGTCCGCCAGCAGCACGCCGCGGTCCAGGGCCAGGGCATCCAGGGCCAGCTGGACGGACACAGGCAGGGTCAGGCCGGGCAGCCCGTCGGCAGCCTGCCTCCGGGACGCGCCCCATCCACTGCCCGCCGCGGCCCTCCCCTGCTCGTGCTGCTCCACCCCAAGCAGCACGTGCACGGGAGCGCCGGGTGCGGCAGCGGCAGCTGCTGGCCCGCTGGGGGTGCTCCTGCCTGTGGCTGACAGCAGCAGGTCGCTGTGCTGCTGGCGCAGACGCAGCTGCTGCAGACGCTGCGCCATCTGCAGCGCAGGGCGGGGGGAGGGAGGGGCGCAGCGGGCTTTGCTCCACAGATTCCCTGGTGAGGGCCTGCGCCAGGCATGCACCGGGAACGTGAGCGTGCCGGAAGGGCCCGGCGCAGCGCTGCCGTGAGCACGGCCAGGGGTTGAGGGACTCTCCCATGAGAACCAACAGATGGTCCCAGCTGGACCAGTAGGCAGCGGGCGCTGTGCGGCTTCCGAGAGGGGACTATGGTACACATGCCGGTGGCATACTCAGTGCAGCAAGAGCCTTCATTGCGAGGACAGCCAGAGCGGAGGAGTGGAGCAGGTTGCACACAGTGGACACGTACCCTTGCGCACGGCTTGACGCGCCGCCCCGACAGCAGGTCGTCCAGGAAGCGGCATGCGGCCTCCGCCAGCAGGGGAGAGGGGGAGGGGGCGCAGGGGCTGCCCTCGCCGGCCGCCGCCTGGGGACCGCCGGCCTGCGGCGGGGCGCTCGGGACGTACCTAGGGAGGGGGAGGGGGAGGGAGGCGTGGCATGTCAGTGTTCGGGTGTTAGGCAGAGTCGTCCGCGGCACGCAGACCTGCACAGTACGGCAGCGGGTGGGTGTTGGCGAAAGCGGTGGGCTGCCGTTCGGGATGGCTGTGGTCAAGGTGCCGTGATGGCCGGTACGTCAGATTGCGTGTGACGCGCAGACTGCACGGCTGGTGCCAAGGCTGTGTGGGACCATGCACCCATGCTGCGCCCCGACTTCGCCCCGGCTGTCACCGCTCCTGCACCCCCACCTCAGGCACGCCTCCAGCAGCACAGCCATGGCGTCCACCTGCTGCGTCACGTCCCGGCCGCGCCGCCGCGCGAGGCACAGGCAGTCCACCACCGCCGCGAGGGCCAGCGCGGCAGCCACCTCCACCTCCCCAGCGGCCCCGGCGCGGCAGCCCTTGGCACCGCCCCCCACCCAACCAAGCTGCGGCAGCGCGTCCACCACCACGGCCTGCAGCGGCCCCGCCAGCATGCCCAGCAGCGACAACGACTCAGGGACGTCGGCATCCGCCTCCGCCTCCGCGGCGGCCGCCAGCGGCTGCAGCACTCCTGGGACGGCGTCCAGCACCGCCGCCAAGGAGCCGGCAGCTGCCGCCACAGCCTCATGCGCCCCTGAGCTGCTGTCGCCCCAGCCACGTGCAGCTGCACCAGCTGCTGCAGGGTCCGCGCTGGAGCTCCCCGCGGACCCGCCTCCGCCCCTACCCGCAGCAGCACCCGACGCGGCAGCGCTCTCCCCGGCGTGCGCAGCCCGCTGCTGGCCCGCCTCCCTGTCGGTCCGCATCAGCTGCACGCACACATTCTTTGCCCACTCCACTGCAGCTGCCAGCAAGTCCACGGCCAAGCGCAGCCCACCGCCTTGGGCGTGTCCCAGTGTCCCACAAGCGTCGGCCGCTGCCGCTGCCGCCGCCGCCGCAACGGACGCCGCCGGCAGCGTCCGCGCCTGCGCCCTTGTCTGAGCCGCACGTGGTGTCGCACCGCTGCCGCAGCCGTACGGGCTGGCGGCGCTGCTGCCGCGCGTGACACGGCTGGCGGCTGGCGGCGGCGTCAGGCTGCCGCCGCCGCGGCCACCGTTGCCACCGCCGCCGCTTTGCCCTGTGGCGCCGCCGCCAAGGCATGCGATGTGGCTGGCCAAGCATGCGGCGGCGGTGGTTGGCATACCCAGCGCCAAGGGCAAAGGCACAAGGGTGGCAGCAGCCTGCGGCGTGGTACCGGCCACCACCGCAGCTCCTGGTGTAGGGTCCTTGCCGGGCCCACGACGCGGGGTGCTGCCGCCGCTGCTGCCAACCTGAACACGTCCGGCCTCCGGCTGCGCGTTGGCAGCGTCAGCAGGCGCTGTGTCGGGGCCCAGCGCGGACCCGTGTCCGGGGGTGGGGGTGGGGGTGGGGGTAATGGGGCTTGGCGGGGGCAGTGGCGCTGCGGCCGCCGCGCTGGCGGCACGCAGCAGGTCCAGGAGGCGGCGGCCCACGTCCTGGGCCGCGGACACCACGGCGTCGGGCCTGTGGAGGGATGAGGAAGGCACAGGTAGCAGGCGTCACGAGGAGCAGAATGGTGCTCATGCACAGGGCTATGCCTTCCTCGTGTAAGCGACATGGTACCTGGTCGCCGGACATGAGCGTCAGGTCAAGTGTGAATGGATCCAATGCGTAAATACGTGCAAAGTCGGGACTGCTGGACCGCCTGCCCCTGGCCGCCCTGCGCACCCACCTGTTGGCCGACGGCGCCGCCGGGCCCCGCCCGCCGCCCAGCCCCCGCTCAGCCCGCTTGCTGTGCTGCAGCAGCAACAGCAGCACGCCGCTCCACGCCTCACCGGCCACCACCAGCGGCCCACGCACGCCGCCCCCTGCCTGCCCCCTCTGCAAAGCCGTCCCGACAGCCGACGCCGCCGCTGCTCCTTCCGGCCCTGCCCCCGCCCCTGCTTCCCTACCTGACGCCACCCCGGCCTGCAACGCCACCGCCGCACGACCCATGCGCCGCGGTGCGCTCGGCCGAACCTCCAGCCCCAGCACCCCCAGCCGCAGCACCCCGCCCGGGCGGCCCTGCGGCTGCAGCAGCGCCTCCAGCGGCGCAAGCAGCAGCCTGCCCAGCGCACGCGCCGCCGCCTCCCGCGCTTTGTTGCTCTCGCTGGCCCCCTCGGACGGCACAAGCGCCCCACCACGCCCCAGGCGGAGGAGGTGGTCGCACGCCAGCAGCCACACGGCCCACGCGCAGCCGCCTGGAAGCAGTTCCCATACCGTGTCACCTAGCCCGCCGTCTTCCTTGGCTAGACCGCACACCTGCCCGCCGTTCATGCCACGTTGAGGGCCCACGGGCGTGCCGGGCTGCGCGCTCTTGCCCCTGCGGCCCTTGCTCGGGTTGCGCGTGACGGGTTCCGTGAGCACCCTGCCGTTTGCCTTGCCAGCCAGCAGCTGGGTGCAGACGTCAGCGAGGAGGGCAGTGGCCGCGGTGCCACCGCCAGACGCTGCCACGAGCTCCTTTGCCACGCATTCCCACCAGTCAGGCGGGAGAGGGGGCGGGGGAGGGGGAGCGGGAGGGGTACAGCCCTGCCAGGCGGCGGACGGCTGCTGTGCATGTGCATGCAGCGAGGGGGCGGGGGAGGGCGATGCGCCGTCAGCCTGGGGCGGCGGCGGCTGCTGCTGGGGTGTCACAGGGCTGCCTGCATCCGCGGCATGAACAGCTGCTGCCCCGGGCCCTGGCGATGCTGCTCCTTCTGTTGCCAATGCATGATTGCCTAGGCGGACCCAAGCGCAGAGCGCACGTGCCAAGGGGCAGTCACCTGTCCCACACCCGTCAGCCCCCGGGGCTGCATGCTGGGGCGGCGCCAGGGCGCCACCAGGACAGCCTTCGTGCGTGCCGTGTCCCGCTGCGGCGCTGCATGCCCATGTCGGCGCCCGTGTTGGCACCAGCAGCCAGTTGCGGTCTACGTGGGGCAGCAGCACGCTTGCCACCTGCCCGAGCGCCGACGCAGCGTGCGCCGGCCACCCTCCGGACAGCAGCGGTGGCGCATCACTGCCATCGGTGCCGAGCCCTTCGCCGTCTGCAGGCGTGCCGCCGTGACCGCGCCGAGCTGTTAGGGCGCCAATACCAGCACACACAGCGATGCACTGCCGGAGCCACTCGGACATCATGAAAGCTGCTGCTTCTGCTCCTACCGCCCCCGCCGCTGCCGCTGCTGCCGCTGCTGCCGCTGCCTGACCTCCCCCTGCCCTGGGATCAGGCTGTCCTCGCCCATGCCCTGGGCCGCCGCGCGGACCGCCCGTGCTGGCGCCCGCAGGCGAACGGGTGTCCAACGACTGGCGGACCACCCAACAAGCCACGGCGCCCCACAGCCCCCAGCGTTCAGCAGCCGCCGCCGCCGCCGCTGCTGCTGCCGACCCTGCTGCCGGCCCTGCAGTTGCCTCCGTCGTCGCAGCCCCAGCGGCCGAGGCGCCCTGCGGGGCCTGGCCTGTACTGCCGGTGGCAACCGCAGCTGGTGTTGACCGTGTTGCTGACGTTCCTGCTGTAGCAGCAGCAACCGCGTTGGGGGCAACAGCACTGCCACCGCCACCGCCAGCAGCAGCCCTGAAGGCGTCCACCGTGTCGCGGTGCACCAAGCACAGCAGCAGCGTGGACAGCAGCCGTGACCACTGCGTCGTGGTCGACGGGTCCAATGCGCACAGCAGGTGGCCGCCGTGGACCGTGCGAGGGGGCCCTGGTGCGGGGCCCTGGTGTGGCCCCTGGTGCGGCCCGCCGTCGGCCTGCTGTTGCGGTTGCGGTTCCTGCTGTGGTGGCGCTGATGGGAGGGGGGCTGAGGGATGGGGGTTGAGCAGCTCCAGAATGGATGGCGCGGTGGAGGGGCAGCACAAGTCTTGCAGCAGGGGCAGGACCTGGGGGCAGCGGCGTGAAGCACAGGCGGTGGCGAGCGGTGAGCGAGGCGACGCGGCTTGGGTAGGCCCGTGCACGTGCCAGGGCGCCCAATCACAGGGGGCTGTGTGCCGCCCTTCCAGGGGGCGCTCCTGCCAATCGGTTAGGAGGGCACTGCCGGCACAACTACACCCGAGGTAGGAGTGAACTCGGGAACTGCAGCAGTAACGGCGGGAGGGGGCGGTACAGCGGACTTATCCCCGTCGCCTCCCCCGCCCAGGTACAAGCTCCGCAGCCAAGCCCCCACGCCAGGCGTGCTCACCCCCTCCGTTGCCGCCACGAACTCGGCGGCGAGGCCCTGGTCGCCCGCCAGCGCCGCCGCCACCACGCGGCTGGGCTCGGGGCTCAGCGCGGCGGCAGCCACAGGCACCACCGCCACCCGCCACACGTCGGCCGACACGCCCCGCCGCCCGCGGCACCAGCCGCAGCACCACCCCTGCGCCGCGCCCGCCGCCGTGTCGGACGCGTCGGCACCCTCCTGCTGCTGCTGCTGCTGCTCCTGCTGCTGAGGCGACATCGGGGCGGCGGCGGCAGCGGCGGCAGCAGGGGCAGGGGCTGCGTGCAGGGCCAGGCGTGCCCCGCTGGGTGTGGGTGTGGGTGTGGAGGCGTTACGGAGGGCACCCGTGGTAGGGGTCGCGCTCCGAGATGGCCCCGCGGCGGCTCCCCGCAGCTGGGTGCTGGGCTCGGGGGTGGCGCAGGGCTGTGCCGGCACCAGGCCCTGTGCAGGACCAGCATGGCAGCACCCTCAGGCTCATCAGGTACCCGCATTACACTGCAATGCACTGCGCGTTCCTACCTAGCCGCCTTCCCTGGCATCGCGTGCGAGGGCATTGCCGACAGGTGTGAGTACGCGAGGGCGACAGCACTCCGGCATGCAGCTCCCCGCGGCCGTGCTGCCGCGTGCACGGGCTAGGGCTGTCACGAGGGTACGCACCCGGGTGGGCGTGGTGGCGCCCGCAGCGCCTCCTCCGCCTCCACTCTCGCCGCCCTCGCCTGCTTGAGCAGCCGGCAGGCCCAGAGCTGCCGCTGCCGCCGCCACCGCCGCCGCCGCCCGCGAGTCCAGGGCGCACGGGTCCCAGGGCCCACACAGCTGCCGCACCATGTCCCGCCAACACTGCAGCGCCGCGAGCCGCACGGCGGGCCGCCTGGGGGTGCGCGCAGCGGCAGCGGCAGCACGGGCCGCAGCAGGAGGAGCAGGGGCACGGTCAGCGGCCGTGCGCGCACGTGTGCACAGGCGGCTGCAGCGGGTGCACACGGAGCAATCCCCTGCGGTCGGGCAGACGTTCATTGCCGCCTGCAGAGCCGTCGCAATCGCCCTCGCCCACGCCCCGCATTTGGCAATCATCACCCTCCTGTGCGTACCCCACCTCACACCCTCCTGTGCGTACCCCACCTCACACCCTCCTGTGCGTACCCCACCTCACACCCTCCCCAAAAACCCTGCGTTCCATTCTGCCGCCGCTCCCCTGCCCGCCTCTACCCGCCCGGCCCACTTGTCGTGCTTGACTGCGTGCTCCACAGCCGCCACCAGCAGCCGCAGACGACCCACGGCGGTGGGGCTGGCGACGCAGCCGCCGCCACTGCCGGGCGGCGGCGGCAGCTCCCCAGCCCGCTGGAACGCCTCCGCCACGGCCCCCCAGGCGCGGAAGGCGGCGACGGGCAGCGCGGGGGTGACGAGGGACACGAAGCAGGGCTTGAGCACCTGCGGGGTGCGGGGCGCAGCGAGCGGGGGTGTGGGAGCGGGGCAAGGAGGGGGACGTGCGACCTCGTCGTGCTGAGTGGGTTGCAATGGTGTGCGGCACGTGGCGCGCGGGGTTGAGGCCTTGATTCCCCCAAAGCCTGTCCTCACTCCACATGCCTGCCCTCGCCCCCCCCCCTACCGCCTCTCACGCCGCACCCAACCCCCGGGCCACGCACTCGCATCTCACTCAGCCCAGCCTACGGCCACTGGCCCTACCTACAGTACTCGATCAATCAACCTCGTTTATACTGCGTCACTGTCGCTACATGGAGCATACGCGGCGGCCAGCTTACTGGCGCATGCTGTGGGAGCTGGACCAGAAGGCGGTCCGCGACTACAGTGGGTCAAAATTTCTTTATACGGTACCACTACAACTACCTCCTCCTCGCGAATTCAGTACTTTGTTTCCCCCCGCCGGGCCACCCCCCGATTTGAAGCACCTACGTCCAGCATCTTCTGCCCCAGTCCCGCCACCCGCAGGAATGCGTCCCCCAGCAGCCGCACGCAGGCCGCCCACGCCTCCACGGCCGCCAGCGCGGGCAGCAGCACGGCGTCCGGCGGGGCGGCGCCGCGCGGCAGGCCCAGCAGTCGGGACACCTGCAGGCGGCGGTGGGGCGGGGGGGTAGGCGGTAGGACGCCAGACGAAGTTCTCCAATCGACATGGTCGTTGATGACGCTAATATGCCCAGCCCATCCCGTTATCGGACCGCCACGACAGAGCAGTCGATGAGGTTCCGCTGCTGTAGGTTGCGTTGCGCCGGCGTGCAGGGCTGTGAAGCTGGAAAACGCTGATAGTATGGTCAAATTGTGAGTAAGTGAGGGGGCGGGGGGGGTGCGGGCAGGGCCGTGGGGCTGGTCTGCAAGCGGTTGACTGAGGACCTGTTATGGTCATGAGGGAACACAGCAGACCCGCAACTGCTGCATGACAGCTGGAGCTCACGCCCGGGGGGGCGGCCAAGTGCCGAACGCGCCATGGCCCCGCCCCAACCCCCCCTTACCCCGCCCATGCCCCACCGGTGCCGCCATGGCCTCCAGCAGCCCCCCCTGCAGCCGCGACGCCAGCTGCCGCACGACCAGCTCCGCGTCCGCAGCAGCCCTGGCCGCCGCCTTGCTGTCCCCCGGCGCCCCCTCCTCCACCTGCTGCTGCTGCTGCTGGTCGCCCCGCCGCCCCGCCTGCCCCTGCACGACTCCATTGCCGCAGCCGGGGCGGCCCTCCGCCTGCGCCGCCGCCGCCTCCACGCTATGCCGCAGCGCAGCGGCCATCTCGCCCGTCAGCGCGATGGCCTCCTCCCGCACCTGCCGGATGAAGGCGGCGCGGCTGCCAGCCTGCGTCGGTGGCCCGCAGGCGCGCGGGGTATGTGGGGCAGGCGGGGCAGGTGGGGCACGGAGGGAGTCAGGACCGGACTCGTTTCTTGCCGGTCAGGGAGGGAGAAGGATGGGGGGCTGGCAAGGTTACCGCTGCATGGCTGCCGTGCGCGTGCAGGGTGCTCTGTTGGAGGCACTGCTGTGTGTTGACACCACGTGCCAGGGGCCGGACCGCTGGCCGCCGGCGGCCACTGCCGGGGCGGTGTGCGTGCTGCGCCGGGCCAGGGCTCCTGCAGTTGCTGTAGGGTGCGCAGTCGTGGCAGGGCTGCCGCGGCCTGCCCGCGTGCTCACCACTAGTTCCCACCTGCACGTGCCTCCCGCCCCTGCCACCTCCACGCCCCACGCCCCTGCCGCTGCGCACCTGGCCTCCCTCACTGACCGCCATGAGGCTCCACGCCGGAGGGCCCCACTCGCCCGCCACCGCCAGCGCCTGGCGCGGAGCCTGGCCCAGCAGCCGCCGCACCGAGCGCACCGCCTGCAGGCAGATGAGCACGCTGGGACAGAGGGGGGGAGCAGGAGGCAGGGGGCAGGTCCAGCACAGGCGGGACACGGGATTGAGAAGACTTGTGTGCTTACGTAAGAGCAGGAGCTGCTGCGCTGCGTTCAGTAATGCATAGCCAGACAGAAGGGGCAGGAGATATCGTTTTCGACTGCAATGCCAACCTTTCACAGAGGAGGTTCCAGACCGTCCGCCGGACCGACGGACCGGCCCCCTCACCGTTCCGTGCGGCGCCCCACTAGCCGTTGACCACGGCGTCGTGCTGCCCCACCGTCCCCTGCCGTACAGCCCGCTCACAACACTGCGCCCCGCATGCCGGTACACAGCACCGTGCGCCACCACGTGGTACTGTGCACGGCACAAGCTGTGCCACCGCCGGGTGCCCTCGCGGTCCCGCCCGCACCTCTTCCACGCGTTGTCCAGCCGCAGGCAGGCCACCAGGCCGCGAAGCAGCGCCGCCGCGCGGGGCGCCAGCAGCGCCGGCGGCAGCGCCTGCGCCTGCAGCACCCAGGCCGCCAGCTTGCAGCGCTCCTGCGCGTGCAGCAGTGCGCGCCCTACGCTGTCAGGTGAAGCCAGCGTGCAGCCAGAATGCCCGCTGGGAGGTGAGGAGCTGTCGGTCGGTGGCATATGTGGAGGCCATTCGGCTTGCAGCGCTCTTACACACAAAAGCGAGGGGGGCCACGCTGCTGGGGCCGGGAACGCAAAGCACAGCGTCACGCTGTGACCCGACCAAGCAGCGCCCTTGTGCACGTGTGTAAGGTACCAGCGGGCAGCACCAGGGACATTTGTGCTGCACGTGCAATGGCCCCGTTGCCTCGCACCGCTGTGGCGTTCGGTCCCGCACGATGCTGCAAGCGGCGTTCCCGGTGGGCTGACCCTTGCCAGCCCGTGGTGCCGCCTGCGTGGCCTTCCTGACAGCACGCACTGCGCAAGTGCACTTGGTGCACTCTGGTCCCTGCCGCTGCACCCGCACGTGCACGCCGCACCGCCCCCCTCTGCTGCCGCACCTTGGATGCCGGGGGCTGCATGGCCGCCGCCACTGCGTCCATGAGGCGGGCGCCCTGGGAGGCTGCAGGGGCGGGGGCGGGGGGGCAGCCAGGGGGGCGTCGGGAGGAGGGGCCACAGGCGGCAGGCCGTCGGTGTGCGGCTGGCGGCTAATGCTCCAGGGCCCCCCGCACCCTGCCAGGACAGCACACAGCACGACGTGCAACCAACCCAGAGCAGCGGACTAGGATGACACCCTGCCCCACGCGCAAAGCAGGAGAGAGTGTTGTTGCATCACGCCTTCCCCCTAGGCGAGCCACACGTCGCAGCGGCAGCTTGTGCTGTAGCCCAGGAGGCTGCTGCTGCTGCCTACAATGCGTCCGTGCAAAGCTGCATGCAGACAAAGGCAGCTACCCCAGCAAGCGCCCACGTGTGAGGGCCTCCGTTGCGTGCGTGGCCTGCAGCAGCAGCCCCAGCAGCTTCATGGAGACCACGCCCCTGCAGGGGGGGGCGGGGGGGCAAGCGGGTCAGGGGACTCCGCCGGGAGGCGCTGTGGGTCCAGGGCACGTGCAAATGGGGCTGCTGTAGGCCTTGGAATCAACGTGCGCGCGCCTGCAGGGTCAGTGTCAGGGTCAGAGGCAGAGGCAGCTGTACACGGTCTCCAAGTCACCGGCGTTCGGCATGACATGGCCCAGCTGGCTGGCAACAGCTAGATAGCGGGTGCAGGCCGTCCAGTATGAGGGCGTATCCCCTACACACTCCTGTGTACACAGGCACAAGCACTCACATTGGCTCGGAGGCTTGGACGTCCTGCAGGAATGCGTCCCAGTCGAGCTGCTTGCAGATGTGGACTAGCACCTCCTGGGCGGTGAGCCCCGCTGCTGCCACCTGCGCCTCGGCGTCCTTCACGACGTTGCTGCAAGACCGCAGCCGGCCAGTTTCTGCCTGCTGCTGCTGCTGTTGCTGCTGTTCCGCTGGTAGCAGTAAGCCGGTGTAGAGTGCGTAAAGCGCGAGGCGGTCATCCACAGCCATGCCATTCAGCTGCGGGAGCTGCACCTGCCTCCGCTGACCCGCTTCATCTTGCATTGCTGCCCACGGTATGGTATGATGCGCTGTTGCAGCCATTTTCAGGTGCGCGTCATGTATTGGCAGCGCGGTCCTGCCCTCCGGTCAGCATGGCCCGCCGGTCTCAACGTCGATGCACGAGCATCACAAAGCGGTTCCGTGTGTAAGGACGTTGTGTTAGTCCTTCAGGTCCCTGTTGTTGTCGTTGGTCCGGACTTTTCTGCCGGAGAGATGACAACAGCGTCATTTTCCCGGGCTTTCGTGCCAGATAGCCGTCAGTCTCACAAATGTTCGGTCGAGGTTGTAAAGCAGGTACTTAACACTGCGTCAATCTGTTAGGACAGCTGCTTGAGACACAGCCCATGACGAGTTCTGCTGTTCCGCTCAAGAACCAGGGGAGCCCAACTGTAGTGTGCGTAACTGGTTGCGCTCAGCACCTGCTATGCGCAACACTAGGGACTCCGTAGCTGCTGAGCGTTCACAAACAACACTTGAATTCTACGGGACGGGCAACGGCCTCTTCCAGGGGTGAACGCTACCCACCAGCCCGGCCGGGGCACCACCGCCAGCACAAGGCAGGGGGCCTGTAGTGCACGCGTCGTCGTCGCAGGTCGGAGCATGCTGGCTGCGTCACGTCCCGAGGCCCAAACTGCTGCCGCAGGTGGCATCCCGCAGAATCAGACGCAGGCTCAACAGCACAAGCTTTACCCATTATTACGACCTACTTCATACACATCCCCGCGAGCCCAGCACCACACCAACGAACCCTCACCGCCTGACCCCCCTGCCATCTGACTGCCATGCTTACTGGTAGCCGTGCACGGTGACAACCTGGCGAAGGGACACAGCCAGCTGGTCAAAGCCTACGCACTGCTGCACTGTACAGCCAGTACAGGTACCCGCACCCAAGGGGGTACCTGGCCGCCTACCACCCTGGATCCCCCTGAGCGACCACATACACTGTTTACATCCCATGGGAACCGGTCCGCAGGGCACCAAGGCATACCTTGGCCGCTGGTGCTGTCAACGGAGGCAAGGCTCAGAAGGGCACAGCCCGCAGGAGCTGCTCCACGCGCAGCTGTTTGCGCTGCCTGCATGCACCTGCTGCCATGCCATGCACGCATGCAGGTAACACTCTTTCGTTCAAGCCGCACTCGGTTCATGGCCCCTTGCTTTCATACCTCAGCCCGTGTCATGCACACTCATGCTCAACCGTACGGCGGTACACCATCCTTACGTTGGCATGACTACAGACACACAAAATAGTTGGCCTGGTTGCCATACCTAAAGCTCCCCGATGTAAGCGGCCTATTCATTCTCTGCCACTGGTTGCCATGACGTAATGCACTGCGCAGCCGTACCTGCCGCCTTGCCCGTTGCCCCAATGTGCGGCTGCTGTGAACGGCATTCCCTAGGCAGGACGCCGCCCATCTCAGCGCTCTACTGCACGCAGTGGCAGCCCGTTGTACGGCAGTGCGGCTGACCCGCGGCCCACACACAGGAGCGCTCCGGCCCCAGGCTACTCCCCGCGCAGGCGGTTGACGATGATCTTCTTGCTCATGTGCAGCTGCAGGATCTGGTCGTAGCCCTTCCGCAGGAAGCCGCGGTACACGCCCAGGCCGAACACGACTGCAAGGCAGGCGGGGGGGAAGGGTACCGGTAACCAAGCGGCAGCATTGTCCCCTCCCATGCTACTCAGCTGCACCCCCTCAAGAAAGAACCGGCCAAGAACGTACAGCTACATCCACCCGGATCTGGTCACGACGGCGCACAACCTGACACTGGCGGAGATGGCTGCAGCTCCACTGCGCGCTGCCAGCGGGGGACACGCCCGCACGGCCTGCCCTGTGCTGTTCCCAGGTCCATGGCCGATTGCCAGCACGCGGGAAGCTGCACGGCCGGCAAACATCAACTTACCAATGCTCTGGGCCTTGTACGCTTCCGGCAGGTTCTTGAAGGCGCGAGCAGCGCGGCTGAGCGCCGGGGGGTGCATGCTGACGAGCTGGGACAGCCAGTGCGCGCTGTCCGCCTGAGGGTACACACGGCGCACCGTCCCACAACGTAACGGGACGTGCCCCATGTCCCCCACGCACGCAATTCCCAACATCGGCAAGCGGGCTGCCCCCACCTCCCCCGCCCCGCCCACCCTGAACGCCACGTGGTG
>QAXN01000053.1:9792-85547 GCA_004335795.1 Chlamydomonas sp. 3222
GGCAGGCGCTTTGGCGAGTCGGCGGCGACGTCGGTCGACATGGCTACCACCACCCTGTTGCGGAAGGACGGCAAGCGGTAGCCGGGCGTGGCGGCCGGCGGGGGTGTCGGAGCGTGGGGCCCTTGGGAGACGTCGACCGTGAGGGTCTGGGGTCCATGGTACGTCGCGCGTTGGTGGGGGATGCGCGGCGGGGTGGCGGGGCCGCTGCCGCCATTGCCACAGCTGCTAGCGCCTTCCTGCTGGACGCCTTGCTCCGCTGTATCTCCGGATCCAGGTCCAACGACTCAGTCGAGTCCGAGTGCCGCAGTGCTTCCATGGCGGCCGCCGCAACCCGCCGTACCGCCGTGTCGAGCGCTGCCACCAACCTAGTCGGCCCACCATTTGAAGGCGGCGGCGCCGCTGCCGCCGCCGCCCCGTGCATGGCATCGGCAAAGGCGCGCAGCGCTGCCTCGTCGGGGTCCTGCCCGGCCGCCAGCGCCGCCGCAGCGGCGGCGGAGGCCGACGCGGTCGCGGAGCCGGCGACGGAGGGGTCCATGAGCGTGAGCGCAGAGGGCGCGGTGAAGCTGAGGTTGTCGTCGGCGGAGTCGTGCAGCGCCATGGCAACCGCCAGGGAGGCGGCGGAGGCGTGCGTGGGGGTGTCCACGAAGCCCTCCTCCAGCAGGCTCTCCTGCGGGGTGCGTGGGGTGTGCGGGGTGTGTGGGGCTTCGGGTCGGTGTGAGGGAGAAGGCTCGGCAGGTGGGGAACGGAGGGAGGCGGTGCGAGGGCTTTAAAAGGGCCAGCCTTGCGGCCGAGGATGCTGCAGCCCGCTACACGCATCGCGCGCCCAAAAGCGCTTGGTTTCCTGACGCAACCGGTCGTGTGCTGGTTACGCACGTGCGACACCGCCACTCATACGGCCCCTTTTGTGGCCGGCTCCCTCTCTCTGCGGCCTGCCAAGCAGCAGCTGCTGTGGCCAAACACAACCCCATCGTCGCCCCACCTTGAGCAGTGCGATGGGCACCAGCACCTCCTGGTCGCTGTCCTCGCCGCTCCCCACACACCCCGACCCCGACCCGCTGCTGCTGCCCCGCATGTTCCTGCGGCTGCCCCTCGCAGCCGTCCGGAGTCCATCCTCCGCCAGCTGCAGCTCTCCGGAGCTCTCCGGGGGGTACGGCGAGGACGCGTTCAGGAGGCGGCTGAGCCCGCCCTGGCTCTGCCGCCGCCTGCCGGGGCTGGCCACCAGGGGAGCCCCCGGGAACATGCCCAGTTGGGAGGTGTTGATAGGAGGCAGGGCGGCGGGCGGATGGGCCGATGCGCTGAAAGGGGAAAGGGCTGTGGCTGCGGTGGTGCCGACGGGGCAGGAGGATGAACTGCCGTTCATGTGGGTGGCGGTGCCCTGCAAGGGGTCGGCGTCCCCCGTACGTTCTTCAGTGTACTGGAGGTCCGGGACCGTGTGTCATGGTTTTCCTTCCAGCTGGAACGTGCAGCCCGCTCGGGTGTCAGCCGCAACTACACCACGCTGACGCGTTTACCAAGCACTGCATTATATATGTTCATGTGCGGTCGCGTGCTAGGTAGTCCTGACTCGGCGGCTGAGCAAAAACAGCGCACCTGGATTGACGTGGGTGTTACAGCCACTGACGAGTGCCACGACGCAGTCGCCCCAGCCCCCGCAGCCGCCGCAGCCGCGGCCGTGGGCGAGTCCCCCTTGCCAGGGGAGGTTGCCCCCGTGGCGCCCCCATGCCCCGCCACAGACGGCGAGCAGCTCTTTTCCCTGCCCAGCGGTGAGGGCTGCGCGGTGCAGCCGGCGGCGCCCGTAACGCTCGCGGGGCCGGCCGAGGGGGAGCGCAGCAGCAGCGGCGCGAGGTTAGTGAAGGAGCTGCGCCGCTGCTCCAGGGCCAGGTTGGCCAGGCCGCAGGGCGGGGAGCAGGAGGCGGCGTGCTGCTGGCGCGCAAAGGCCTCCTGCGCGTGCAGCGCCTCGCGGAGGTCGCGCTTGGACAGCGCGCCGCCGTGCATGGTGCCTGGCGAGCGAGGAAGGGAGGCAGGGCAAGAAGCAAAGTCGGAGGCGTATCCAAGGTTGGGGTTGAGGGAATGGGCTGTAGGTGATCAGCGTAAGGGATGGAGGCGGACAGGAGGGGAGTGGCAGCCGGCATGGGTGCAGCTGCGGACGGGGCTGAGAACGCGTGCATGTGTGTCACAGTTGGCGAGCAACTACCTTGCCGGACTGGAGAGGGGTACCGCAAATGCGCAAGGACTGCAAGGCCCTGAGCGACGACTAGAATTCCTCCCCAGTCCAAGCACGCGCTCTTGCCCTGGCCCTTCACGCACCGCTGGGTGTGTTCCACCCGCTGCTGGGCGCCCCCGTCGCCAGGTTCATGGACGAGGCGGCAGGGGACCCGGCCCCCGCGCCGCTGTGGTGCGAGACGTCCCCGCCCGCCCGTATCGCCTCCAGGTACGGGTGCTTGAGCAGCTCGCGCGCTGAGGGGCGGGCCTCGGGCTCGTGCTGAATGCACAGCGAGATAAACGCGTGCAGCTCGGGGGAGGTGATGCGGGACAGGGAGGCGGGGGGAACGCCCTGGGGGTTGTGCAGGGTGGGGAAACAGGGGCAGGGGGCAAGCAGGGGTCGGAGGTGCGACCACGGTAGTGATGCAGTGGTGCTAATGACTTGAGACAAGCTGGCCCTGGGGTGTTGCTTGAAGCGGGCGAAGTGTAGTGCAACCGTGCATGCACGACGGTGGGCCGCACACGAACAGCTACGGCGGAGAGACTGACCGTTGTGACCTTCTTGAAGATCTGCGGTACGCTGTGGCACTCCGCGTAGGGGTACTCCAACGTTGCCAGTTCCAGCACGCACATGCCGAAGCTGCAAGATTAGTGCATGGAACGGCAGGCAAGGAGGTAATTCAACTCAGGCGAGTCAGTGGCAGGCACCGCGAGGGCGGGCGTCCAGAAAGTGTGCGGCAACGTGGCGGCAAGGGCCCGACATGCCATTTGGCCAAGACCTGGAGCGTTGATGCAAAGCCTTTGGAGCCGTTACCGGCAGCCCTGGGCACAGCCGCCCCTCCCGCACCTATAGATGTCGCACTTCTCGTCGTAAGACTCCTCGTAGACCTCTGCACACGCACAGGAGCCACACAAGACACTAGTTAGTATACGTGAACTTGCACAAGCCGTGGCTAGACAACTGGGGACTGTTGTGCCTGGCCCGTGCCGCCCGCGAAATGTGATGATGCGCAAATTAGTTAGCAGCTGCAAGGGACAGCCCAGGGCTAAGACGGCGGCATGCTGCCCCAGTAGCCCCCACTCACCGAGACCACAGGGCCCCACCCATTAAGACCAGCAGCCCCCAGCCATTAAGACCAGCAGCCCGCCAGCCCCCACCCACCAAGACCAGTAGCCCCCACCCACCTGGGGCCATGAACTCGGGCGTGCTGCGCCGGCCGCATCCAGATGGTTCGATTGGACGAAGGATGGGGCAAGGGGTACGGAAAGGTCAGCCGCTGGTAACGCACGTGCAACTTCTGCACACAGACTAAGCATGGGCTGCTTCCCAGTGTTTTGACGCCAGCTTCTGCACATGGCATGCCCCATCCATCAGCAGCAACCAAAGGTGCTGCAGGGCTCGTACTACCGATCCCAAGCATGGGCCGTGGCGCTAGGGCCCCGCCCCTTCCGCCCCCTTAGCCACTCACCCCACCACGCTCATCCCCTGCTGCTGCACGGTGGCCAGCCCCAGGTCCCCAATCTTGATCTCGCCGGTCACGCTGTTGACAAAGATGTTCTGTGCAGGGAGCCAGGCCGCGAAACGAGTCAGGCGGGACCATCACAGGTCACTCGCCAGCCGACTGACCAGCCCAGGCAAGCGCTGCAAGGGTGCCCCGCGCTCCACAGCAGCCAGCGAGGAGGTGCGTGAGCTTCACCCGTGTCACACAAGCTGTGCTAAATGGTATTGCACTGCAACAGTACCACGGCCTCCCCATCCTTGGGCCCCAGCAGCAAGGCTTAAGCAAGGGAGGACCCGACATCAATTGCGTGCCCGTGCCGTACCATGTGTGCCGTACCATTTGCACAATCGACTAAGCGAGCACGTGACCGTTCTGACCCGCATGTCCCAGGTGCCCCGCTTACGTCGCACTTGAGGTCCCGGTGCACGATGGGCGGCACGTGGCCGTGCAGGTACAGCAGGCCTGGCGAGAAATGGCGGGCGACAGCGCGGACAAAGTTGCTCACGACAACTGGCCGGCAATTGGCAGCACAAGTCGGGATAACGTGCACACGAAATTGCCTTGAAGCGCGTCTGCAACGCACCTTCCAGGATCTGGTAGGCCCACCGCTTCAGCACGTTCTCGCTCATGAGCTTAAGCTTCTTGCGGTACCTGCAGGGGGAGGCAAGGGGCACCCTGGAAGCAGCGGAAGCAGGTAACGCGGCGCGTGCACACCCTGCTGGGGCCCCCTTCTGGCACGCCAAGCGTGCACTGCAGATGCCCCCGTTGGTCACTGATGGCCGTCTTCATCTGCCTTTCCTCCCGCGTCATTCGCCACATGCTGGCCGGTTTCAAGCAACGCCTGCACTGCGACTTTGGCGCCGCAAAGAGGCCCACTGCTTCACCCGGGCCCAGGCCGGGTGCCCGCACCACCTTCCGCCGCCGGGTGCCGCTCCCCCGGGGTACTCACTGCCGCAGGTTGCCGCTGAACAGCTCCGTGATGAAGTTGACGTGCCTGTGGTACTTGTCGTACCACCAGGCGTGGAAGGTCATGATGTTCTTGTGCTTGAGCTGCTGCAGCACGCGGATCTCCTCAAACAGGTGTGTACGCGCCTCCTCATCTTCGTCCATGCCCAGCAGGTCCACCTGGGGACATAAAGGGGGGTGGGTAACAGCTCAAGGGCCTCCGCTGGCAGCCATAAATATGAGGCGTCCACTGAGAATTCAAGGTAAACTGCGCCACAGTTGGGTTGGGCAATGGCATACGAGGGCTGCTGGTGTAGGGCTGAAACGCGTGGTACGGCGGCTTCCTGGTCGATGCCCAGCGGGTCCTCTGTAGGCACTCGGGAAAGGGTTACTACCACCGAAGTGCAGGGGCGCTTGTCGCTGACGTATGCTGCTGCCAGAGGACATTGACCCGCGGTGTAGTGTGGAATGCTGTTTAGCGCCACGTGGTGCGGGATGCGCCCCATGTGATCGGGCAAGGGAAGACGGCCGAGAACATGGACGAGGAACCCGTGGGGGTGGGGCACTGCGGGCACCCGGCCCATACCGTGCGCCCCTATCCACGTGGCAGGCACGCAACACCAGCTGCATGCAACTCCCCTGCAAGTACGTACGCCCTTGACACTGCCCACGCTGCGCCTAAGGCTGCTTCAGAAAGTGCAGAAAGAATCACCTGGGTCGGACCCTGCAGGCTGACATGGTTGGGTGCCAGCTGCCATTCCCTTGAGCTTGGGCTGGAGGGACAGCCCGTCCCCTTGCCTGACGCTTTGCATTCGCTACGTCTGCTTTCATGTTGCGGACCTCGCACCTGGTTCCATGCCACCTCGGTGCCTTCCTCCGTGTCCAAGGCCTTGTACACCCGCTTGCAGGCTCCCCTGCCTAGGAGGATGTTGTACTGTGGAATGGCAATGAGAGGGAAGATGGACACAAGCGCATACGGTTAGAGGGAACCCTCGTGGTGCAAGGGGTTGGTCGACCTCGACCAACGGGTCTAAGTGCAGGGTCACGCACGCGTGACGGTAAGGGAAGCCAACTGCTGCTTGGGGAGCGCATAAAAACAGGACCACGCATGCATGCGCTGGTGCCACAGCCTACCGCGGTGTTGCAACAATCTAAATCGCACCAAAGAGTCTTGCCGAGCAATTGCAACAAGTACACGCCTATACTTTCGTGTAGGCAAGACTGGCCAGGGTCCGACTGTAACGTGAGTTGTATTGGATACTATGGTTGAAACCACATTTGCACCAACGCATTTGCAGAGCGCTGCGCTGGCCCGTCAAACGAATGACGTTCTGCCCAGTCCCTGGGCGCTCTGACCGCAATGCTAACAAAAGCCCTACCCGGATATAGCGCCCGTTGGGCGACTCCTCGACCTCAGTCGGCTCCTCTGTGCTGCCCGCGTGCAGCTCGCGGACGACGGAGAAAGGAGTGGGCATTCTTGCCTGGGCGCCGTGGGCCTATGTGCAGGCCCACCAACTATCGCTATAGTTGGAAACAAACTCCTAAAAGCATCGTGCGTGCCGGAGCCGCACGCGCCGAGCACGACAGCAACGCCTCGTTTTCGGACGACGACAGTGACCGCTTTGGCAGGGATATTGTTGCAGCTGAAGCTGAACGCATTGTTGAAGTAAAAGGTCCTGGGTGGAAACATTGCAACGCATGGTGGGTCTCGCATGCGTATCAAGTACAGCCTCGAGCAACGGACGCAACGAACAGAGGTAGAACAACGCATGACGAGGCCAATACCGAGGCTAAATCATCTCATGTGAATAAGCTTGTATCCTGATACTTACGAAACGTTTCATTGAGCTGGTTGACACACCGTTCCCGTGCGCCATTCCGCTGGTCGAAGCAGCGACCGGCTTACTTGAAGAGCAGCGTGCTGACGAACAAGTAAAACATTCTAATCAATATTTGGATTAGCTTACGCCGACCCCATTGCCCGAAGGCTTGTAGGCAGGGCGTACCTGTTCAGCTTAGCGAGAACGCCACATGGACGCAACCCTGGAAGCTGCTGATAGCCGGGGTAGCTGACGTAGCACTACCAAGCTCACGCTCCAGCGCGGCCACGCGCCGCGCGGCGGTGAGCGCACCGGTCCTCTCGTAGGCGAGGCGACTCCATGTCCACCTCGCTGGTGCCCACCTCAGCGCACGGTGTGGGTGTGGGTACACCCTCTAGCTCGCAACGCGGCAGCCTTGCCACCAGAGAACGCAATGGACCGCATGGCAGCATTAGCGTGCCGCCTTCGGGAGCCCGGAGAGCGACGGACCTGGAGTGAGTAGTGGGCGCAAATGGCTTGGGGCGGTCAACAAGCACGCCGTGGCGCGCTCACAGTGCTACACAGCTGCATATCCATTGCTGCGTCAGGAACCATAAAAATCTCAGACCGCATATGAATGGTGGTGCCGCGGCGTGAACAAATGCCGCCCCTGGGCATGCTGCGGTGTGCTGTCCACCACAGCTGGTGGACTGGGACACCAACCCCTTCGTGTCCTCACCTGGCCCAGCATGGCCCTCTTCCTCCTCCCTCCGCCCTACCCTACCATACTCATGCACCATCTGTGCACAGTACTCTCTTTGGCCTCCCCACATCCCCACTCCCCAGCCTCGCGGCCAACTCACACTCTCAACCTGTCACATGACCCACGCCCCCACCTTACCATCCCGCACTGCCACGACCCCGTTCCCTCGCACCAGCCCCCTACCCACGTTCCTGCCCCCTCCCCCCATCACTGCCTTGCCCTGCACCACCACCACCACCACACCGCCAACCCCAGCTTCAACCTGGGCGCGGTCAAGGCCCGCGTGATGAAGCAGCTGGACGACCGCACGCCTCAGCCCTTCAAGAAGTTCTTCGGGGGCCCGCTGTACGACAGCCTGCTCAACGCCTGCCTGCTGTACTTCACCTCGCGCTTCATGCACGAGTGAGAGCGGGACGGCGGGCGCGGCGGGGCAGTGGGATTGGTTTGGCAGGAGGGGTAGGGGGTAGGGTCAAGCCGCCGGGGCGGCGGGGACGGGGGCCCTGCTCGCCCTTAGGGGCGCGCCTGTAGTAGGCTGTGGGGGAAGCACCGGTATAGGATATGCGCAACGTGGCAGCGACGCGATCCACCGCTTACCTTCCCTCCCTACCGTCGAGGCCCCGAGGCTTTCACACAAAGAAGCTGAAAGCCAAAGAGCGGCATCGAAACCCACCCATCCTCACACGCCCCGTCCTAGCTCGCCCGCCCCACCGCACTTCTGCTCCCGTCCTGATCCATTTTGTCCCAGTTCCTCTGCCTTCACACCCGTACCGCCCAACCCCCATCGCCCCCCAGCTGGGTGGTCAAGGCCATGGACAAGGCGCGCAAGATGCACCTGGAGGGATACAACCCGTATGCCGTGGCGCAGCGGCTGCAGGAGCTGGAGGAGGTGCGTGGGTGCTGGTGGGGGTGCGGGGCTTTGCGCCCAGGTAGCCGCGTAAGGTGGTGCTGTGTTTAGAGGCGCACGGCCAACTCCATGGCCGCCCAGCCCAGCCGAACATGAATGTGTGGCGGTCGCCAAGGCATTGGGGCTCCGTTTCCTTCGTAGCTGTGGTGTGTGGGGAAGGGGGACTCGCGTGTAGGGAGTGAGTACGTGATTGTTGTCAAGCGCTGCGATGCCCGTGTTTAGCAGGGTTGAATTACGGGATGATTGCATCTTGACGGAGCCTGTTGGGGCAGGGGAGCTGGAGGAGGTTGGGGGAAAGGGGAGAGGAAGGAGAGGAAGGGGGGAGTGGAAGGGGATTTGGAGAGGGAGCGGGGCCGGGTGTGGAACTGACATTGCAACCGCAAAGAAACACCATGGCTTGGGTTGGGGGTATGGATGCAGGACAGGGCCACATGCGCTGCCAATGCAGTGCGTCAGCGGGTGAGCACGGGATAAAGGGCGGCAGGTCACATTGCGATGCCTGGCTTGCCACAGTCAGAGACGAAAGGAACTTATGCCAAGCCGCATGTGTAAGCAAGCCAGACACAGTTGCGTCATGATGGTTGTGATGTGGCTGCAGGAGATGGACGCCCAGCGCTTGGAACTGAGCCCCATCTACAGCCAGATCATCCTCAAGTACTCGTCGTACGACAAGCCGCAGCAGGACCGCATGTTCTTCGAGAGCCTGTACGAGACGCTGGTAGGCGCACGTGGCAAGGGGGGCACGTGGCAAGAAAGGGAGACATGCGGCTTGCGGCGGGAATACTCTCGCGCGTACCGGCATGCGCGTTTCTGGAGTACCGGTACCAGTGCAACGGTACGCTATGCAGCGGTTTGCGACTCTGCGCTACAGCCCCCCGACACGAGCCGAGGCGTCAGGTCTCAATGCACGGTCCGCCTCAGTGGCCCCAGCACCGCGACTGGGTTGGGCTCCCCAGCGATGTGGTGGCAGCACTGCTGCGCCCGTGCATGGACGTAGCGCACGGCACAACGCACAGTCCATGGGACGTATACGCATCACACCAACCACCGTACGACATTCCCTTGCCGTACAGGTGAGCATCCTGTGCGAGGCGTTTTGCTCCCCCCGCATGACGGGGGCGCAGCCCGTGGGGCCGACACAGCCGAGCGGCCTGGCGGCGCCCTCGGGATCCGGCGGCGCCGCGGGGTCAGGGGCGTCGTCAGCGTCAGCGGCGGCCGTGTCGGCGGCAGCGGCGGCGGCAGCGGCGGGCGCCGACGGCGGCGGCAGCAGCGCGGCGGAGCTGGCGGCGCAGCGGCGGGCGGAGATCGAGGGCGAGATAGGGGGGCTGTTCCGGTCGCGCCATTTCAACGCAAACCAGCGAAAATACGAGGCGCCAAGGTGCGTCTCCTTTCGGCCGTTCACAGGTTGCGGTGGTTCTATTGAACTCCGCATGGTACAAATGGACGGGGGCAGCTCCACAGAGCCGCAGATTGACCCATTGCCGTGGCTTAATTCGGCTCTCCCTATGGTACTGAGCAAGGTTGGTCCAGGATTGGGCAAGAAACGGCGCAGTTTCCTGAGCTCCCGCCACCAGCAGGCCATAACCCACACCTACGCCCACGCCCACACCCACACCCACACCCACACCCACACCCAGGTCGGTGGACACGCTGGGCGTCAAGGAGCTGTACTCTCTCAAGCACGAGACGGGCAACCGCGCGCTCAACGCCAAGATGCTCAGCAGCCTGTACGCCAAGCCCACCTCGCTGGCGGTGCAGGTGGGGCGGGAGGGGGTAGCGGGGGTGCAGGAGGGGCGGCTGGTGTTCCGCTCAGGGCCGGTGCCGACGAACAAACGGGTGGCAGGACCGGGGCGTGGCGGGGCCCACGCCTGTGGTGCAGTTCCACAGGGACCAGCGGGTGCTTTAGGGACATTGTGATAATGCACGCGGTGTGAGCCTGTGAATAACATGCTAAGGCTAGCGGTGCGCGGTCAGCTTGCATGGCGATGGGGGCTCCAGGCATGCTGATCGCCCTGTCGTCGACGCAGCATCCGAACCTGCGCCCATCTGGCTTTCCATGACCTGCTCGTACGCCCTGATCCCGACACGCCATGCCATGCGTGATGCACAAAGGGACAGCCTGTGAACAACTGAATGAAGCGCTGCCACCACATTTTACCTCCCTGTTGAACATCCCCAGGTGGCCTCTGTGACCAACTCCCCGCTCATCTCCCAGTACATCTCCTCTCCCATCGTGGCCCGGGCCAAGGTGAAGGACCCCCTGGAGCGCAAGAGCATGTTCGAGAGCCTCGGAAAGTCGGAGAAGGTGAGCTGGCCGCTCGCATGGCGGGGGGCATCCTCCTTGGGTTCCGTCTGGAGTGGGCATGGACAGACAGGGTGGCGGTGCTATTGCTGTTCATGGGGCTGCCGGCAACGGTGCTCCTACTGCTTGGTGTTACTGCGCTACCCGGCGGCGCCAACGTCGCCACTCCCCTTGCCGCGATCGTCCGCAAGCCGTTGCCGTCTGCAGCACACGACATGCATCCTGCCTTCCGTTGTCCTGCCCATAAAACCTCCTCCTGCGCTCCAGCACGGCTCCCGTGCCGTAGCCCAGCCGTGCGCCGCGTCCCAGCTTTCCCTCCCCATGGCGTGAAGCATTTTCCATCACCTGGCCCGATTCTCGCAGCGCGGCGCACGCCCAGCACACGCACGAGGTGCCTTCCAGTTGCTTTCCTGTGCATGACGCGCCCGTCCGCTCACTGCCTCCCTGCCCTCCCATCCCTTTCTCTCGCCTTGCAGCCCAGCGCACGCACCAAGCTGAGCCGCGCCTTCCGCTCCATCGCCACAGCCCGGGGCGTGGACGTGTCCGGACTGAAGTGCGTGGGCAGGGGCGCGGGGTGTGTGGAAGGCCGGTGTCTGGAGCAGAAGCCCGTGACTGGACCGCTTGCATTCTCCTTCGCAACACAGCGCTACCTATCCTCCCTCCTGGCACGCATGCAGGCCCCGCACACCGTTGTACTACGAGCAGCGGTTCGCGCATACGCCGGCCCTGGGCCCGAGCCCTCCGCGCGTTTACATGTCAATCCGTGCAGTTTTGTGGAACACCGCTGACAAAGTGCACTGCCACCTCCCTGCCACCTCCCTGCCATCCGCACCGTGCGCTCAGCACAACCAGTATACAGAACCCACGAGCATCAACACTGCTAACCCGTACCCCTTGCCTCCACCCCCAGGGGCATGCTGAGCTCCATGCGCACCGACGAGGCCGGGTCCGAGGCACTGGGCCTGCTGCCGGCGGACCGCTCCTACCGCGACCGCCGCACCGCGCCACGTGGCGTGGTGGCGCCTGAGTCCATCGGCCTGGCAGCGGACGATACGTTCAACTACCTTGCATTACTAAAGCGTTACGTGTTGTACGGGCCGATGCTTGGGATGGTCCCCGGGGCGGCGGGGCCGGGGACGGGGACGGGGGCGGGGCAAAGCGCAGGGGGGACGGCGCCGGGGGTGGGGATAGGGGGGAGTCCAGGGTCGGCCGGGGGGGTGGGGGTGAGCGGGTTGGTGGGGGGAAGTGGGACGGGAGGTGCGGCGGCGGCGCTGGCGAAGGCGGTGTCGATGTTTCCGCGGGTGGCGGGTGCGACGACGGAGTGATGTGGCGAAGGCTGGGGGTTGGGGGCGCGCGTAGGAGCTGCTGCACGAGACGTGTGAGGACTCGACGTCCGTCAAGTTGTACTGCCGTGGGGCACAGCGCTTCAGGGTGCAGGACCAGCAGCGCCGGCAAGCCGACCAGCAGGGTGCAAGGTGGTTGTGTTGTCAAGACGTGCGCAGTGAGCGTACGGCATCTGCATTGCGCTGGATGGGTGTAGAGTGCATACGAACTGGAGCGCATGAATGGATGGCGATTGTTTGACGGATCAATAGGTCCACGGAATGTCAGTTGCCTCGTAGGCCTGAGGGCCCTTCTGCCCATTTGCTGCAGCAGCACGTCAGCCCAGTGCTGTCGTCACATGGCCGTGGGTTACCACGTCACGGCTTTGTGTCTAGCAGGCTTTTAATGGGTTTGCTTCGGTAGGGCGATGCCTGGCTGGTCTGGCCGCGCTGGGCAAGTGCCTCGATGCAGCTTACAGGCAAGCTGCTTGGCACAGCACATCAGAGCACGTGCATACGAGAGGCAGATGGGAAGCTGAGCGTGGTTGGGAGGTCACGTGTATGTTGTGGGGGTCATTCGTATGAGGTATAGGCGAGGTTTGGGGTACCTGTGTCGCTTTGAATTGGCAGTTGCTCGGCTTTCCATGCCTGAAAGAGGTACGGTACACGTGGGTTAAGCCTGGGAAGGCACTGCGCACGGCTGAGAGGGCGTGCCAAACGGCAAACTCCAGGCTCCCCTGACAAACTCAGCGCATCGCATGTACGGATGTACTGCATACGGAATGGGCGCGTGGGCGCCTCTGCGCTGCGGGTGGCGACGTGCCAAGCAAGTCCCTTGTGCCGTGTGCGTAGTGGGCTTGCGGTAACTGTTTGCCATGGGCGCTTGCGCTGCGGACGGACTGTGCGGGCCACGCGACAGCAGGAAGGAGAGCGTTGGCCGTGCGTTACCACCTGCCTCGGCTCGGGAATTGTACGACTCGTCTGTGCCTCCCGCCTATGTGCAATGCTGGGTCGGCGCGTTGCAGGTGAAGCTTGAAGGTCTCCTTTAAGCTTGTTCGTGAACGCTCCGTCAACCTTAACGCGCCGTCAACCTTAGCGCGAGGACATGCATGACCTTGTTAACCACACCCATGCCTGGCAACCTTGGCGTCTCGGCGCTGAATACACCGGTACCGTGGGTAAGGGAGCATTCAATGTTACTACCGATGATTCATTAATACTCACACAGCATATCCTGTACGCTTCTTTACTGCGCTCAGATTTGCGAAGTATTTGCATCTGTGAGTACTCCGACAGCTCCGAAAGCCGCCTGGTGGCCTTGTCTCGGTGGGTCGTTCGCACCTCGCAGCCACCGACACTGCAACGAGCACCTTCGTAGCTATTACTGTGCTACCCGCACGCAGCACGCCGCATTTTGCGCATCAGGAAAAGATCGCATGCAGGCAGGGGTGGCAAGGTTGAAGTGCGTGCGTTTGCAGCTCGCCGCCCATGCCGTCAAACCAAACCCCGAAAAAATCTCCGCACGTGCGTGCAGGCACGTGTGTTTCAACCGATGCGTTGCCCCAGGTTGCCCTTACAGGACCAACACACTCAGTTGACATGGCCGCGTGTGGCGCTGACGTAGGGTACCGGTAGTTGTCGCCAAGCGCCCTACGCGCAACAATGTTTCACCAATGCACCATGCACCACCAATGCACCAATGCACGCAGGCATGCGCGGCCACCTCCGCGGCGCGGCAGGTGCTTGCGCCCGCCCTGCGGCTGTGGTGCTGCTGGCCGTGCTGGCCCTGGCCGCATGCCAGCAGTCCACCGCCTCAACAGCATGTGAGTAGCCTACGGCCTCTCAAACGCGTAAAAGCGGACTGGATGGCATGCACGATTCACCTTGTCCTTTGGTCCGCCAGCCCGAGACGAGATGGTGGTGCACCGAGCAACGAATGCCGGGGCCCCGTGTGCCGTGAGCTTGCACCTAGCGCGGTGGAGCCATTTGATGCATGTGAAAGTACATGTCGAAGTACGAGCCGCGGACGAGGTTGTCCGCATGGACCCGCACATCCGCTTCCAAGGCCCCGCGATGACCCTTGGGTCTGTCCGGCTACGGTGCACATGTACAGTACACGGTGCGGATCCCGACTGGCCGCACCCCCGCAATCACGGCATGGCATGGCACACAGCTATATGCACGCGGCTGTCATGTACGGCACTGGCAGGTTTGCCTCCCAACGCCTACCTGATGCCCTGGGGTGCCCCCCCTGGCCTGGCCCCGCCCCAGTTTGCCCCACCATCAACGTCTTCTCCGTGCAAGGAGACGTCACACGTACCAGCGACATCATCTCGTGCGAGGACTATGACTTCAATGACTTTGCACCTGTGATAAACTACTGCTTGCAGCAGCTCCCGTCATGCTACGGTGCGTCGGGTTTAAGTCGAGGGATCCACGCATAGGATAGCAGAGGCGCATGCACACAGGGACACGTGCAGGCTATTGGGCAACGCAACGGGCAGCCGCTGTCGTACCTGGTCATATCCTCGCCAGGAGTTTACAGGTTTACCACTCCCTCTGTGATGTTATGCATTATGGTTACACGCACGCACCGACCCCTGCCCGCCTGCAGGCCTCAACACGTTTTACAAGGACGGTCGCTGGCAGGTGTGCTACCTGCGGGACGGCACGCCCGAGTACACTACGGACCCCTCCTACTACTCGTGCCTCTACAACTTCCTGGGCCGCAGGGGCTGACGTCAAAGACAGGGCAATCGAAACTGCTACCAGTAACCCTTCGAGACGCCGAAGTTTAAGTTCACGCATGCATGCAGGCATTTGGTTGCAATTGGGCGGAATGCACGGCGGTGTGTTTGGGTTAGGCAGTGCATGTTGCTGTCCGAGTCATTGGTGACTGAAACCTGCACAACCTGGAGTTGAGAACTGTTAGTAACAGCGCCGTGCAGGCCGTCGGTTTTCGGATTGTGCGTGAACAGGCTGATGGTATCGTTTTTGCGTGCAGGGCTGCAGATAGGCATAAGTGTCGGCTTTGTGTTTCGCATGGTTGGAATGTACGGTTTGGGCCGAGGGCTACCTGTTGCACATCTTGGTTCCAAACAGCTCCTGCTACGTAGGCCACATTTATAGATCAACAATCGGACGCAGCATCAAAAGCTCTATGTGGATGTGGCACAGACACTGGCGCAAGGCGTCACACGTGCACGTGGTCGGCCTGCTGCTGGCTGCATGGGGTTGGCGCGGCTCACGCAGGATCCGATGGCACACTGTGTGGTGGATGTTGTGGAGCCCCTAACCGCTTGGACTGGACGTGTCGGTTGGAAGTGGGGGTCACCTTGTTGACGCTTTGTTGCTGGCCAGTGAATTCGTTGCCTTGTTGGTCATGTAACGCGGCACGGTGCAGCGACAGGGGCCGTGTGTGTCGCTCCCAATGCGGCAGAGCCGTTGCGGCACCTGGGGGTGCCGCTCACAGCTGACATGGCTCAGGCCGCCCGGGCCCGCTACGATGGCCCACCTTGGGCTGCTCCGGCAACGGACTGCTCGGTGGCGAAAGCACACCCTCAGCATGGTGGGGCGTACCCACGTTGCTAAGCAGGTGCTGGGCAACACCCTAGCGTTCCACCACTCGTTCGTTCCACCAACGCCGCCACAGCTGGTGGCCGCCCGGCGTGGTGGACGGGGACGTTGCCTGGTCCCCCCTGCCCAAGGATGCTAGCCTGGCGGCACGGATCTGCACGGATCAACTGGGGCCCCTCGCTTGGCCCTGCGTTGCTCATATACTATAACTTGGCACGTTGTACAACCACAGTTGCATTTTGGGAAACGTGCGCCTTGCGTCTGCTCACCGGTACGTACCACGCACTTGATCGCCACGTGGCACCACACGGCTGCCCTCCACCGTTGTGTAACAAGTCTGTGCACGGCGTGTCTTTCCTGTCGTTGCGTGAATATTGCCAATACGCATGCTTGGGTAACAGTGTGCCCCTATGTTTGCCTCTCGCTACGCGAGAAATGGTGCCAGGCAAGACCATCTGCTCACTCGCGCACATGAGCAGGGGCCATGGCGCCAGCGGCAGGCCGTCAGGTGCAGGGACACGTCACGAAGCTGCTGCGGCAAGCAGCAAGCGCTGGCAAGTGCAAACAGTGCTGGAGGCACGGACACGCAGGATACGACATCTCGGTGTCATTCAGCACGTGTACCGTGCATCGGGCGGGCGGTGAAGGGCCCCAAGCGCCAATTTGCCCTTGGCGTCTTGACCAAGTCGCCGTGCTGTGCACAGCGCAGTTTCAAGACGTGTGAGGTTTAGCCAGCAACACCGGGAACTTTTGCAAAGTCGCTACTGTGGCATACGCAGACGCCTTCGCGATAATCGGTGCCTGCGGCATAGCTATGGGCTCAGCAAGGGTCAAGCATGTCCGCTAATTAATACCGATGATACCTGAAGATGTTGTGGGCTCAGAGAAGCCCACGCGAACGCTCCCGCCGGCGTCGCTGGACGAGTTGGACCAATTCAAGGAGGCTGTGCTCCGGTTAGATCCCGGGCCTCATCGAGAGGCCCTCGTCAGCAGCATCAGCGTTGCAACTACTCAACTGCAAAAGTTACGGGACCTCGAGGCAACGCAGGGACGTCTTGCGCGGGAAGATGGCGTGGACCTATCGGCGGAAAACACAACTCCTGCTGCAGTACTGGGCTCGGAAGAAGTATTGAATGTCCACGAGATTTTCACGGTAACGGACGTCCTGGACACTGAGCACATCCGTGGACTAGCATGGCAAGCCCAAATGCCGCCCGAAGCAGTGCGCAAGGAGCTCAGGGCTTTCCAGAAGAGCGTTGCCGAGCGCCTGGCTCAGGCTGTCCGGCGTACCGGTAATGCGAAAGGCGCACAGGACGGCGCCATGGGGACGCTCCAGCAACATCCCGCCCGGCCGGTCGGCCAGGGGGGCAACCTTGTAGACGACCCCGAGGCGGCTGCCGCAGCTCGTGCCACCATGTTCGTCAAGCTGGCCAAGCTGGTGTCGCCGGACACGGGCGGCATCCTGCCCACCCCCATCAGCACGGTGCGTGGGCCCGCAGCAGCTGCCTCCTCCCCACCTCGTCCCCGTCGTGAGACCTAATGTTGTCGTGAGCAGCGTCGCGACTCGGCCAAACCCTCATGCATCCTGGTGTAAGCCACTGTGACCCTTTCCACCCACTGAGCTGGACTGTCGCCACCCACCATCATCACCCCGACCCCCACCAGGTCGGCGTGTTCCAGCAGCTGACGGTGGGCTGCGGCGACTGGTCGGTGCGCTGCGCGCTGCTGCAGGCGCTGGGGCGCAGCGGGCCGGAGGTGCTGGGGCGCGTGGTGGAGAGCAGCAAGGTGCTGGACGCTCTGCACACGTGGCTGCAGGCAAGCAGATGGGCAAGCACGGGGAAAGCACGTTTGCATGAAGTTGTGGGTGCAGAGGCAGGCAAGGCGCTGCACACGTGGCTGCAGCAGGCAAGTGCAGAGCAAGGGGCACGACTTGCGGAGATATGTACACACAGGATTGTGCAATCACGGTCACCATATGATCCAAGCCGCGGAAGGACAGCTGTTGAACCGCACATGCGCGCTGGGCAGGGGCGGGGAAGAGGCGCATACAATGGCCCTCCTGGCACTCGCGCCGGCGGTGGTTGTAGTGCATTTCTCCTGACGAGCACCAACGCCCACTTATACTCTGCTGTTGTGCCCCAAACTGCGAGGTGCTCGCCAAGCGTTGTTGACAGCCTCCCGGCCGCTCCATGGTCCCCGCAGGAGGCGCTGGACGACGGCCAGGGTACTGTGCTGCGGCTGCTGCTGGGGGTCATGGGCCAGCTGCCCGTCAGCAGGGTCATGCTGCGGGTGAGGCGGGCGGGGGGTCCGGGCGGCTTAATCGGGGTGAGGTCCTGTTCTAATAATGATCTTCCAGTCCGCATAAGAGTGCTAGGCGAAATGCCGTCAAGCCTAGGAACTGACGGGCTCATGGGTCCAGGGTCGTGAGCGGCTGTGCGGCACAGCGTGGGTGGGGAGCGCAGCGGGTGTGGCAGCTCACAGTGTCACAGATCCGCGTCGGGTGGCGTTAGGCGCAATGTTCCTGGACGTGCTGCCGTAGGGCTCCCGGCTCGAGTCAGGGCTGGAGTCGCTTGCGCGCGGGGCGGCAGGGGCGGGCGCAGGACCGGGTGCCGCTGAGGGGGACGCCGGCGGCGCGCTGGCGGCGCTGCGGCGGCGCTTCGGAGCTGCGGCGGCGGCTGTGCTGGAGGCGTGGCGGCAGGGCACCGCTGTGCCGCTGGGCAGGTGGGGAAAGGGGCGGGGCGGGACAGAGGTGGAACAGTCCGGAAGGGAGAGAGCAATTGCTGGCTGGGCAGGGCATTCTATGTCAGTTTGCGTGGGGTGCCATGGCCGCATGGGTCCCGCGGCGTGCTCGTCCTGCAATAATGTTTAGCTGGCGGGGCTGTGCGAACGCTGATATGAGGCGAGCAGCTTGCATGAGTTTGCAGGGCCGTTGCTCCCATTGTAGGGCAAATTAGTGCAAATCAGCAGTAGGTCGATTTCAGTCCGACTCCTCAACGGAATGTGTCCTGGAAGCATCTTTAGCTACAACAGCTCCCAAACGGGCGTGCGTTGTGGGGACGTCGCCCTGCAGCAAGGCGACGCAACATCTACTAACACCTCTCCCGTGCAGGGCAGTATCAGCGCACGGCCCGGCATCGGCCCTCGCTGCCATGTCCGCCGTGCCCACCGCCGTACCAGGGACGGCGGGCGGCGCGGCAGGCGATGCCGTACCGCGCAAGCGCCTGCTTGACGGGCGGTTGGCGCCCGCCGCTGTGGGTCGGCCCAACGGGGAGGCACGGGGTGCCCCACGGCCGCGGGTGCAGGACGCACCGGTCGGGGCCTTCCCTTCTTCTGGCGCAGCAGCAGCAGCGGCGTCGGCAGGCGCTGGCGGCGGTGGTGCGGCGGGGGGTGCGCATCATCCCCAGCAGCAGCAGCAGCGGGTTGCAGCGGCAGCGGCTGCGGGAACTGCTGCAGCGGGGCTGGCGGCGCGGCGAGCGGCGGGGTCCGGGTCAGGGCAGGGGCTTCGGTCGGTGGGGCCGGGAGCGGGTGGCGGGGGCGCAGGGGGTGCGGCAGCCACGGGGGCAGGGGCAGCAGCTGTCGGTCCAACCAAGCCTGACATGACCGCTAAGCTAGGGGACACAGGTGGGGCAGGGTTTGCGAGGGGCGCGCGATGAAGACGGCTATGTACTGGGTGGCAGCTGGCTTGTACTGTTAGAGGCAATGCCGGTGGGTCCACGTGCAAGACACAGGAGACTGCAAGAGGGCGCCAGGCTGTCTTCGCCTTGGGCTGGGGGCGCGGTACCTGGCGATCACCATGTTCGACAGCCGTGCCGTCTTGGCGGCTCGCAAGATCTTTCCATTTGTAGCTGGATGCAGTCCTGCTACCGCACCTGCACGCCACCCATCACGGCAACGCGCACATCAGGGGGGTCAATCCTTGGCCAACGACCGTGCCTGCGTTGCTTCCCTCGTTCCCGCCCTCCCGCAGGCCCCGTGGACCCTGACGTGGTGCTGGGCTTCCGCAGCCGCACAGGGGAGGTCCGCCGCAGCCAGCTGGCGGGCCGCCTGGGGCCTGGGGGCCGAGCGGGGCAGCCCGCTGCGGCCCTGGCATCGCCACCGGCCCACGGAACACCCGCGGCAGCCAACGCTGCCGTAGCAACAGCAGCAACTGGGCCTGTGCTGGGTAGCGGCGGTGGTGCCCTCGGGGGCCCACATGGCGATGTGGGGTACGACCTGTCGCAGCAGCAGGGGGCGGGGGGTGGAGGTGCGGGTGCTGGGGCCATGGATGTGGATGCGGACGGGCTGGGGGAGGTGGACAGGGCGGAGCTGGAGCGGCTGCGGGCGGAGCGGAGGGCGCAGTGAGTACGGGGTGGGAGGGGAGGGGGAGAGGGGTACGCATGCAACGCGAGGGAGCCTTAAAGTGCGTCAGCGGGGTTGGATGGGGCGACGGGAGTTGGATGGGGCGACGGGACATCGCACGGCTGTAACATGCTGCGGCAGCGTATGTGCGCGTACGGGGCTGGAGGAAGATATTCTCAGTCTCGAAAGCGTACAGCGCGGGGCTGGAAGCGGCGGAGAGACACTGCCGTACGGTGGAACCAGGGGAGTCGCCAGGAAGGACGCCTAGCTACACGACGCCGTGCAACCTGCACCGTGTTCAAGCCCAGCATTGTCCGCGCCCTGCAGTGTGCACCTGCTGGCGCCTTACGGCACTATTCACGTTACCGCACACGCTGCGCTCTCCACATCCTGCATGTCTCCGTGTCACCGCACGCGGCCCCCAACCCGCCCGCCCTCGGTGTTGTCTCTTTGCGGCTGCCCCCTCCCAGGCGCCTGGCTGCCAGCACGCTGGCTGCGGTGCAAGGCGAGGCGCGGCGGCTGCCGGAGGTGGCGGCGGCGGAGCGGGCCTACAGGGAGCGCGCGGAGTCCCACAGAAAGGTGCGCAGGCGGAGGCGGGCGGGTGCCCTGTGGGCTTGCACACCGTATGAGCAGCTGGGGTGGTAGTGCCCGCCGTGCCACTGTCCGGTTCTTGTCAGCGTGCCAAGCAACGAGTCAGCTAACGCTGGTTTGTCTCGCTTCGCGAGATACCCACTAAAGCCTTCCCTATCCCCTGGCCCTCCAGGCCCGCGCTCTGCGGCTGGTGGCGGAGACACAGCGCCGCACCTCGGAGCGCGTCGCCGCCGTCGCCATGCGGCCCACCGTGGCGCCGTGGCCCCGCCCGCCGCTTGAGCTGCTGCTGCCGCCAGACCAGCAGCCGCTGGGCATGGGTGGGTACTTAAAGGGGGCGCAATCACTCACAGTGTGCGTGAATAATGCCGCCCTGGGGGCGTGGTACTGCGCGGGTAGGTGGGCAGGGGCGGGCGGCAGTACGTGTGTGGGCCAGGACTGGTAGGTGGGTGGTGCGCGTGAAACGCGAGGAACCCGTGTAAGGGTGGGTGGGTGGCAACTGCACGGACTTCAGCGGACGCGTACGTGCGCAAGCGTAGCAGCTAGCAAGCCGGCTGCGATGCATCCAAGGAAGGCCCAGCGTGTGTGTGGCCGTCCCAAGGCTGGTCTGGGTAGACCATGCAGCTTCTGCCCTGTGCTCGCTCGCCGCAACCACCGACAGCACCGCCGCATTGGCAGTCGTGTCCCACACTCTTCGCGATGCCCTCTTCCTCCGTAGCTGTCGTCCAATACAGGTTCACCCGTATGGCGTCACCCTTCATATTTATCATCCAGTCCCGTCTCCCGGGCCGTTGCTTCAACTCCCTGCCTCCCTCGCCCCGCCCGGCTCTGCCCTGCCCCGCCCCGCCCCGCTGTGTGATTGTAGGCGAGGACTCCACGGAGCGCCAGGTGCAGCTGGCAGCGCGAGAGCATACCCCCAAGGTGGGTGGGACAGGACGCCCGCTCACGCACTTCTGTGCAAACCCTATAGTCTCAACCCCTGACTTGACCGTCAAGCACATTTATACCCGTTGACAGGACTGGTGCCCGAGCCATGCAAACGAGGGAAACTCCACCCTCGGACCGTGTACGGTATATGTACCAATCTGAGACCAGAGCCGTGGCGTTGTAGAACGGAACCTGTACTTAGCGGAGGCGTTGACATGAGCCGTGTATGTGCTCAAGGATCCACACCCCGCGGCCCTCCACCCACCTCCGCCAGGCGTCGTACGCCACCTCCGACGCCGTGCCGCCCTCGCCCGCGGAGCCTCCCGCGGCCGACCCCCCTGCGCCCCCCGCGCGGCCCTTTCCCTGGCTGCCCAGCACGGAGGAGGAGGACGGCCCCTCAGACTGGTACAGGCAGAACCTGCAGGCGTGGGAGGCGGGCACGCGGCTGCCAGGTGGGCACGGGTGCGGCACGGGTGCATGGGGAGAGGGAGCTGTGCGGAGGGAGCGAGGATGGAGTGCGGAGGCGCGGCCGGTTCGGGGCTGCTCAGCAGGGTAAATAGGGCGAGCAGGGGCGCAATGCATTGGGGGGGAGTGGAGAAGCGCGGACGGCACGGGTCAGCACACTGGGCGTGCACACCAGGGGAGCGTCGGGTACAAACGCCACCTGGTTTTGGCAGGAGCAGCAGCAGCGTTCTGCTGACCGGGTGTCCCAAGTGCCTGCCAGCTTTTCCCGTCCAAGCCCCTCACGCGACCCTTCCCCTGGCCCCGTCTTGGCGTCCCCACCCCAGACTTTGCGCTGCCCCCTGCGCTGCTGCACAAGCACCTCCGCCTCGACCCCCGGGTGGTGGCCCCGCCCCCGACGCCCGCGCCACCGCAGCACCAACACCAGCACCAGCAGCCCCTCCCTCCGCACCGCCCCTCCCCGCCGCCCGCCACACTCCTCCCCGCTGCAGCCTCTGCTGCCCCTTTGCTGCTGCAGGGAGCCGCGAACACCCTGGTGCTGCAACCGGGGCCTCCGGGGGCTCCCCTGCTCCTGGTCTTGCAGCCCGGGCCCCAGGGGCTCCACCAGCAGGCACTGCCAGTGGCGCTGCAGCAGCCCCCCGCGCCGGTGCAGCAGCAGGGCTGGTGGCCCCAGGATGCGGGGCAGCAACAGCCACAGCCGCACCACCCACAGCACGTGCCGTACGGGCAGCAGGACTACCGGCCCGCCGCGGATCCCTACTATGCACCACCAACCAACGGCCGGGCAGGGTATGAGCCTGTACCGCCTCAAGGCCAAGGGCCGTACGAGCAGCCGTACTCGCAGCGGGGTGCCAGGCACGGGAGGTATCCGGATGAGTGGCCACAGCAACAGCAGGGCCCTGCTCCCAGGGGCCAGCAGGGCTACGGCGGCCGTGGGGACGAAGCATACTACGATGCACCGGCTGCTGAGTATTATGGGGGGCCTGGGGAGGGTACGGGGAATGGGTACGGTACGGGGAGGCGCGACGGGCCGTACAGGCAGCAGCAGCAGCGCCCGTACGAGACGTACGAGCCGGTGGGGTCCGTGCATCATGGCTACCCAGCCCAGGACCAGCGGGGCTACGGCAGGCACAACAGGCGCTGAATGGGCTACCATTTCCACATTGGTGTTGTCTCTTGGTTGGTTGACTGGGTTGCGTAGGGCTAGACGATGACTGGGCCGCACACACAGCGGGGCTGGTTGCTGAAGCTGTGCGTATGAGGCAGGGTTGGCGCATCGCTCGGACAGTCGCTGTACGGACTTGCATGCATGCACAAGGTGATGACAAGTCGTACGGCTGACCCTGTTCGGTGTGCCACGTTGATGCGCGGGGCATGTCTCCACTATCACTTGACGTACATGTCATATGCCACCAGGACGCGACTACCGGCAGTTGCAAAGGGAGGCCTTTCGGCTTAGTCTGCTCAGCTGCACGGACACGTGTGTGCGCAGCAACATCGTTTTAGTGCTGGTCGCTGCAACGAACTACCATGGATAGATCACAGGATCTACTTTTAGCCGCAGAGCGCTTCCTCCAAAGTGCATCGTTGCCACCGGTCAGTGGTTAGCGGAGTAGACGCCGATCTCGGCTAGTCGCTTGGATTGTCAGGTTCATGATATCATCTGCATGTGGTATAACAGGACCAAGCTCGTCAGTTGCGGGAGGCGCTTCTGTTCGGTCGTCGATCGCGGACCTCGCCTCCCGGGAACTTTGCTGTAGCAGCCAAGGGAGTTGTAAGTAAAGACTATACCTCAATTGCACCTGTCAACGCTACTGGGCGACCTCGACACGCTATCCCTCATAGCATGTCTGCAGGAAGACAGCATCAACACGCTGTGGGACAGCATCATCAGCATGCAACGGGAGTATGCTGCGCCTGGTAGGTTGGGGACAAATCACCATGGGGTACACGCGTGGCCGCCTAAGGGGGGAGCGGCAAGGGCAGCCACGGAGGGAGCAAGGATGGCAGTAGCAGACTGCGCTGTCCTGACCCCTACACGCAGCTTTGGGCAGCTACAGCTGTACCGGTATGCCGTTGCTGGCACTCTTCCGGTGACGCTGGAGCTGCTGATGCACCACGGCATGCATTCCACGGCATACCACATCTGGCTGTGCCATATGCGCTCGTCAGCCGTGCACCTTCCCCCACCACCACCCTCCATTGCAGCACACGACTCTCCTCGCTCTGTGTTAGCGGGAAGGCCTTGACGGCATATGCCCGTGACCCATGTTGCAGGGGCAATGTCGCTCCCGGACCCCGCCAAAGACGACAACGAGGCGCAGGTGGCGGCCTTCGTGAAGCGCATCGGGGGTTACGTGGAGCGGCTGAAGGAGGCGGCGGCGCAGGCGGGGGGCCACAAGGGCAGTGGTGCCAACGAGCACACGGTGGCGCACATGCATGGAGTGGTGGGTGGCAGCTGGCGTGACCGCCAGTAGGGTGTCGAGCAACGAATGTGGAGTTGGGCATGGGTGGGCTGGGAGTGAGTGAGGTTTGGGCATGAAGTTTGCAATATGCACTGGAGTGGTACTGAGAGGCGCAGCGTCCGCGCAAGGTCGTGCATTCTGCACGGCCTGTCGCATGGCGGGAGCACACCTGGACCGGAGTTGGGCCACAGCGGGCAAGGAACCGGTGCATCGTGCCTATCCCAACCAGCGGCCGGTGCACTGCAGCACTCATGCGTGGCTCCCGCGCACAACGTCTCTCTTAATGCACCTCTTTTTGGTCACCGGCATGAGCTAAATGCGTGCCCTCCCCCGCTCACATCAGCCTCGCTGTACTGGCACTCTGTTCCCCCCTGCCCTCGGCAGGTGCTGATCCTGGCTGAGCGGCTGACCCGCGCCACCTTGGCCTTCGACCGCCTGCGCGCCGCGCGCTACCAGGCGCTGGTCGCGGCGCAGCAGCCCCCGCCTGCACCCTCAGCCTCGGGCGCGGGCGGAGGGGCAGCGGCAGTGGACGGCCGCGGGGGGACAGGCCACCGGCACGGGAGGACGCAGGTGAGGCGGGCCAAGCGCGAGGGGGTGGCAAAGGTGCCGCCCCTTGTGCAGGACGGTGCCTGACTGGAGGCAACCACGGAGCGGTCAAGACGTAGCTGCAAGTGGATACTGCTTGGCGTCCGTGGGGAGGGGTCAGCCTTGTTAGGCTGCGTGCTAGGGTGTTGCTAGCGGCTGCGGATTGTTGCTCTCCATACCATACACGCATGGCAGTTGATGTTGCATGTGTATCTTGTGCCCCGGCCCCCTGTTGCAGGGCAGCGGCGCGGGCTCCCCTACGGCGGGGTCGCGGGGGTCCTCGGGTCTGGGCCTGGCACGCGGCGTGCTGACGGCGGCGGCCCGCAGTGGCTGGAACAACATTGTGGGGGCGGGCGGGGGGCAGCAGGCCAACGGCAGCACCAGCAGCGGGGCAGGGAGGGGGAGAGGGACCGGAGCGGGGGGCCGCGGCCAGGGGGGCGGTGACTGGTCGGGGGCCGCTGGCGGTGCGGGGGGCGTGCAGGAGGCGCAGCAGGTGCAGGCCATGGAGCAGGAGAACAGGGCCCTGCTGGTGGGTGCGGAGAGTGTGGGAGAGACCCGATGCCCGGACAGGGTGTACCCTGCCAGCCATGACTTGTCAGAATGCATTTCTGGGGCCCCTACGCTTTGCCTTTGTGCTCATGTTCACTGGGACTATGCAAGCTCGCGGGCCGCACCGCAGAAGTGGAGGGGCAAATGACGCCTGAGTGCTAAATGATGTCCCTCCCTCGCTCGGAGCCGCTTCGCACAGCTCAATCCTGACCTCATGGGCAGCTAGGGAGCTGGACGTCCAGCTACCCCTTCCCACCGGCAAAATCTTGTTTTGACCCACACCAGTTGGCCGGCACTTACATGTCCGTAACCTTTTTTTCCCGCCACCTAGTCTGCCCACATCCCTCCCTCCCTCCCTCGCGCTCCTCCCGCTTCGCTCCATTTCAGGAGCGGCTGACCGCCCGGCGCGACGCCGTGCTGGGCGTGGAGAGTGCGGTGCGGGACGTGGCGGCCCTCAACCAGATGTTCAGCACGGCGGTGCTGGCGCAGGTGAGGGCGCGGAGCAGGACACGTGTATTAGGACGCGGGAATGGGAGGGCTGTCAGGGGGGACGGGTGGGACGTAATCGGGGAGGCCACGGCAGCGGCGGCACAATAGATAGGGCGGAACGTGTGTATAACTAGGGGCCTTTCCGTGCGTACAGTGTATGCCCTCCCACGTCATTGTGGGAAGGAGGCCTGCACTTTAGAGGGTGTCCTACAGGAAACCGTCCAGTCACTTGATTGTTTGCTGGGATGGATGCAGGCGGAGACGATTGAGACAATCTACATGGCAGCCGTGGAGGCCACAGAGAACCTCAAGGCCGGGAACGTGTCGTTGACCAAGACGGTTGCGGTCAACCGCTCAACCACCCGCTACCTGGTGGTGCTGCTGCTGGTGGCCACGCTGAGTCTGCTGCTCTTTGACTGGCTCAACAGCTAGTGCGCGTGGAAGGGCGCGGGCGCCTCTTGCGTGCGGGCCGCTCTGTAGTGCGGATCCAGGGCAGTTGCAGAAGGCTTTGGCACGGGTAGAGCGAACTTGGTGGTTACGCTTCAGAATGTGCCAGGTTGGCAGGCGTCCAGGGAGTCCCCGGCAGACAGGAGGCAGGGCGGGCAATTGAAATGCCATGTGGTGCGGGCGATCATGGAGAACGGGCAAAATGAGGCATTGTGCTCCGGATGCAGTAACCTATAAGGTGCATCTAGTGCTTAACACAAATGTGAGCTGACGTGTTCAGATTGGCGAGCGTGATTGGCACTCATAAGCCCATGACAAATGACACGCTGCAAGCCACCTGTTGCCATTTTATCAATATGAGGACAATATACATTTCAACGGCATATATCTCTCGTTGAAAGCCGGTTACCGTATGACAAAAGGGCTAAGGGCTAAAGAGCCAATACGTCATCGCACCCAATTGGCCTCGGTACGCCTTGCACCTCGCAACCCTCAGCAGAGGCATAAAGCCTCCTATGAGACTCTAATATTATAGCGCTGACCTCCTTAAGGGACTGTCACCGTCTCATCTGTGTTCTCTCTGGCCTTTCGGAAGCCAAGCAAGAATGTCGCGCCAAGCCGAGGAGAACAGCCAGTCGAGTCATGACGTCGAGTCACAAAAGGAGCACCCCGCTCTGGTTGCCATGGCACCACTCAAGGACGAGTGGGTCCGCGGTGATCCAGGTGCGAGAGACTTGTACCGTGTAACGACTGGGGTGGGCGACTGACCGGGGCCTGACTTGCCGCGCTGACAGAACAGCGCTGCTTACGGCGACATATGCAAAAATATTTCTGGCAGATACTTGCGCTGTGTCGCGCGAGGCAATTTCATGTGTTGCGTTCATGTGTCCCACAACGGTTGTCCCGACCCCGCCATCCCCAGCGTTCCTCCTCTTGTGCCGGGTCACCCCGCAGGTCCATTCGGCCTGCTGTGCTTCGGCATGACCACCTGCATGCTCATGTTCATCACCACCCTGTGGGCGGAGAAGAGCTTCCTGCCAACCGTCTTCTGCTACGCCCTCTTCTACGGCGGCCTTGGCCAGTTCGTCGCCGGTGTTCTCGAGGTGGGCATGGAAAGGCACCGCACCTTGCGTGATGGCTCAGCCTGTAAGGTCGTCTCCATGATGATCTTGCAGCGTCGTATGGCTACGGATGTCCCACTGACGTGTTCGTGCACATTGCAACACCTGCGACCTGCATGGGCTGCCTGATGATCGTCAACGTCTCTGCGTGCTGCCTCCGCAGCTGATCAAGGGCAACACATTCGGCGGCACGGCCTTTGCCAGCTACGGAGCCTTCTGGATGGGATGTGAGTGGCGGGCAGAGGGGCCAGGGGCGCCGGGGACCCACCGTCAGGCTTGCTTAATTTGCTCCCCTGTTCACTGTCATGTCACGGCGAATGCATGGCATGCACTGCTTGTCATGCCGCCTGCCCGCTACAATGAGGGGTTTTGTTCCGCGGCCGCCGTTTTGCAAGAACGACTTTGCACACTCTGCCCCCTTAACAGCATGCAGCATAATGCTGACCACACCGTGCCCCTGTCTCCTGCCCACCCGGCCCCTTCTCATAGGGTTCCTGCTGGAGTACCTGACCTACAGCCACAAGGCCGAGCCCCTCATGTACCCCCTGGCTAAGACCGGCAAGACGCTGTGGTGCGGCCTGTGGGCGTTCCTGACCCTGGGCTTCTTCGTGGTGACGTGCCGCAAGAACGGCTGCCTCATGACCATCTTCAGCAGCCTGGTCATCACCTTCGCGCTGCTGGCGGGGGGAGTGTGGAGCCCCAACACCGAGCAGGCGGCTGGGTACTTTGGCTTCTTCTGCGGCTCGTCCGCCATCTACGCCGCCTTCGCCTTCCTGTACAAGATCGAGCTGGGCTACAGCCTACCCGGCGTGCGCCCTGTGGCTTACCTTTAAAGCGTTGTGTATGGTGTACGGCAGCAGCATGGTGCGTACGAACACACCTCGTCGTTGCATCGCTCCTGCGGCTGAAGAAGAATGACTTTGGTGTTGACATGTGTGCACGTCAAGCAGGTGTACATTACTGTTTCGGCTTGGCGGTTGCTACGGTTTGGTGAAATGGCTGTGCTCGTGTTGCAAAGGGTTGCCTGGGTCCGCATGCACTCTATGCGGCCCAGATCGGAGGTAGGGGCTCCTGGGCAGGGAGTCCAAGAGTAACTGTCGACAGATGTGACATCGGAAGCTGTGCGCAAGTCGTTGCGTATAGAGGAGGGTACACTGGTCGCTAGATTTTACTCAGCGTCCCCGCCCTCTCTTTTGTTTGGAGGATAGGGTGCAGACCTTTTTTGGCGTGGGGTAAACCCACCTGCCACCTGTCGTGTCGTGACATGCTGCAATGTGCGGACAGACAGGCAGGCAATACATATCATAGCAGTTGGCTGTTCCGTAAGGTAGCTGTGGCGGTGCACGAACGGCGCAGCTTGGGCTGTCGCCTGGTGCCACTCCTGCCAACGGGTGACCGCGTGTTGTTGCAAATGCAGAACAGGCCTGTGCTGGTCTGTGCGACTTGTTTGCATGTCCAGCTGTGCAGGTTCCTGGGTTGGTGTATGGCGTTGCGTAACCGGGTGGAGCCGGGGGTGTGCCCGTGGTTTCAATGGTTTTGACGTTTGCTAGATTCAACCCGGCACCGTTATCTGTGCTGCGCTCCGGCATTTTCACTCGGCCAGCGTACGCATAGCTGCTGTTTCATGAGTTCGTGCGCTGTGCAGGACTTTGAATCTCCTCAGAGGTTCAGCTCTGCCGCGTGCGACACGTTTTTTCATCATGTCTCTTACTTCTTGCCATTGGCAAGGGGCTGCTTGGCATGTTGACTCCTCAAGCTAGGAAGTGTGGTGTGATCATTGCCTGCGCTACCCAGGCAGGACACGGGAGACCCCTCCCATGATGCAGGATGGCTAACGGGCGGGGAACGCAGCGGTGGGCCGCTTCTGCGGACGTTCTGCACATGTAGCACGTGCGCAAGTGGGTATGCATGGCTCGCTGGGTACGGTATGCCCGTCGCCTTGTGTTCTTACATGAGCTTGGAAGCTGCTCCGTGAGATCACTAGCCTGTGACGTGTGAGCCAGTGTTGGCGAAGGCCTGTGACCGCCACAGTGACCTGCTATCCGGGTTTCACATGCACGACAGTAGGCAGGGATGCACAAAAGCCTTCTCCAGCAACCGTGTCCTCGAAGCCACATGCCCATGAGGCGTTTTAACTCTTGACACGGCAAGTCGGCAATTCGGTAGGTGCTTGAGTCTGGGCCCCTGGCCATGCACATGCCACGAAGGGCAAACGCCTTGCTCGTCCAGGATCTTCCATGCATCCTCTCCATCGATCTGGAATGGCTAGCAGCCTCCTGCCGTGACATACCGTAACCCTTGTTGACTATGAGCAGAAGGCCTTGCACGAATAGCTGCCGTTGAAGGTCTTGCGTCAGTGCTGCGCTCAAAGTGAACGGCGGCACATAGCCATGAATGGCTATGGCTAGGCGGCACATAGCCATGAATGTGTCAACTCATGCCGCACACTACAGTTGGTGACCTCTCCCATTGCAGATGCGCTCGCTCGCTTGCTGTCCACTGCTGCTACGTACCACCACTGCTGCTACGTACCACGAGAGCTCCCTCGGCAATATGCCTTGCACGCTAGGACCACTAACCCACCGATGAGTATGAAAAGCGTAGATGCGCAGGTTAAAGCAATCAATCCTGGCGGGCACATACGGGAAGCTCCGGCTCTCTGACCTACCCTAGCTACTTCGCCGTTCGCCCTCCATTTGAACCAGGTTGCATGCACCCTGCCCACAAGCAACCCACCCCCTTGTCCGCGTCTCACTTACCCCGTCTGCCTTGCAGCTTCGGTGACCATAGCAATTCGTATGGCACGACCGTTTGGCTGAGACGGAGCTGAGTTCCAAGCAGTTGGCAGTTGCTAATGAGTAAGCGCAAGGCTGTCTGTGGCGCCATGGTCCACGGACTCGGTGGCAGCAGCCCGAGGTGGCAGCACAGCACACGGTTGCAACCCGGTCAGCTGTCAGACGGAGCACTCTTGTCATATGTGCTGCTGCCGAGTAATCTTATTGCACCGTTGCGCAACGCCATAGCTCCGTCGGCTGATCTGCAAGCGTTGAGGACGCGTGCACCTGCGGCATGCCGCAACATTCAAGCATGTCATTCTGGGCCAGTGCTTTATGCATGCATAAAACCAGTGAGTTTGAATGCTTTTGTAAAATAAAGACATGGTAGTGTTTGCCAACTGAATGGTACCTTGTTGAGGAGCAGCGGCGAAGAGGATGTGGAAAGCATCCTGCGGCCCATAGCGCCAAAACGCTACCTTGGTTTGCAATGCAGATGAAAGCTATGATAATTGTACTTGAACCTAGTGCGCAGACTGTGGGATTGCCCCTTTTGTATGCTTTCCGACGTTGCAACGGCCAGAGAGCAACAGCTTCGAACAGCTACACTGTTTACCGCACGAAAGTACTCGCAGCGCTACTGAATACGGTGGGGTAACCAGATATAGATAGATTACACAGTAGCATCTGCTGCGTTTTAAACGTACAACGGTACGCTGCAGAAGCAAAGCCCTGCAGCAGAGGGGACCTCCCCTGCGGCCCTGGCCTGCATCAAGAGCGCAACATGCGCGGAACCTAGCGTGTGCCTACCACTCCCTTCTGGGTTATTAGCCTCAGCAAACGTTGCTCTACACGACGGCTGTATAACGGCATGCGCCCGTATCGCACCGAAACACGCACGCCCTGGCCTTGCTGACACCAAGCGGCGGCCGTGGCGGCGGACCCCACTCACCAGGGACGCAGGGAGGTCCTGTCTGCACCAGTCAATTGTAAGAGAAGATTTCGGTCTGCAACCATCGGATGCAGTGCACTCACGCACGACTATGCGCTGCCTTGAGCACCAGCCCCCTACGTGGACCGCATTACCATCACGGCCCCCTTCTTCACCTTCGCTCTCGCTCGCTCCAGGCTACACAACCAGATGTCGACACCATCCTGCAGACAGTGCCCAGTTGCTGCAGCTGATGCCTATCCTGAACCTCTACTTGACACTTCCGTTGTGTGATTACAGTCGGGTGAGCGTGCACACACAGGTTCACTTGAACCACATCAGCCTCTGGTCCCAGCATCCCGTACCGCATCTGCTTCAAAAGTTCACCATGCTCGAACCAGCACAAGCCCGCCACCGACCCTCTTCGTTTGCGCCAGACCTCGCTCGCATGATGAAACCACACCGCACGGAGTACGGAACAACAGCTCATTTGCACGACATCGTTCACCACCACCTTAACCCGTAGCCCCCTTGCACCACCTGCTTCAACTCTAGCCCCTGTAAGCTTATGCCAAACGCCTGACACTGCACCAGTGAAGATAGTGATTGCAACTGCACTCCGAGCGCGACTACGGTGTACTGAGTCCGAAACCCTGTCAGAAGGTCAGGGCACTCAAATGCTAATCAGTTGATATGCACGCCTATGACGGGGACACCAGCAACCGTATGTGATTGTCCTTGCCCGCTGCTGGCTACAGTACGCGTACCAAGCATGACAGCAGTACCCGCACCTCTTCCTGCGCGGCATCGGGTCACCCCCGCCAATGCTTCACCCGGACGCCTAATGCCCCATGATGTCCCTCCCTACAATTGTTCCTGCGGAGTGGGTGGTCACCACACGCACCTCACGCATGCGCCTCACGTCTCATTCATCCTCCCTTACGGCCCAGCGCCTTCGTCCGCCCCCAGACGCAAGACTGGCCTCAGGCTTACTGTTGCCGTTTGGAATGGTGCCCATTCGCCCGACTGGGGCTCGCGCTACCGCCCGCGCCTCCCCCGCCTCCGCCCACGCCCCTGTTCCGCGCACCCGCAACCGTGTACACTGACTTGACGCTGACTGGCGGCGCCGACGCGCCGTTGGCCGAGCCGTTGGTCAGCGGCAGCAGCGGCGAGCGCAGCTGCTGCTGCAGCGCCGCCGCCGCCGCCGCGTCGCCCCCAGCCGCCGCCGCCGCCGATGCTGCCGCCGACGCCGGCCCCGCCGACGCCGCTGACAGCTTCATCTGCGTGTACCATATGATACCTACCATCGCTATGCACACGCCCACGAACTTCTTCGCCGGCATGGTGTCCCCGAAGAACATACACCCGCCTGTGAGGATGATCACCGTCTTGAGGTGCCCCACCACGTTGTAGGTCAGACTGGAGGTAGCCCCGATGACCAGGAATGTGCTAAGGCTGACCAGCAGGCCCAGCACCGCACTAAGCAGGATCGCGGCCACCGACGCGGGCGTCAGGTGGTACCCCAACAGCGTGTCCTTTGTCCGGTGGGCCGCTGACAAGCCCATGGGCTCGCACAGCGGCACCAGGATGCCAAGCATGAGCGCCGCTTGCGGCGTGTAGGCGTGCAGCAGCTGCATGGACGAGGCCTTGAGCTCCTTCTGCTTGGAGCCCGCCCAGATCTGGTACAGGGCGGTCATGACCGTCGCGCCCACGCCCACCACGATGCCCAGAAGGTTGGACGCCATCTGGCTGTCGGTGACGGTGGCCACGCCGATGCCGGCGCACACCACCAGCACCGAGGCGATGATGCGCACGGGCGGCAGGCGGCGGAACATGAGCACCTCCAGCGCGATCACGGTGGGCGCAACCGCAATCTTCATGACCTGGAGGAAGGCGGCGGGCAGCGGAGGCAGGCTGAGAAGAAGAATGTCATCACTGCGGTGTGCACAGGTAGTGCAACCTGTGCGTTCATGGCTTTGGGGCTGCCAAGCTTTTGCAGCCCGTAGTCATCCAGTTAGGGCATTGTCCTAGCGCCCGGGCAGCTCCCCGCTGGGACACCCCTGCTGAGGTGTTGCATTGCCCACGTGCACTAGTACAAGTTGGCAGCTGCACGTGCCAAGCGCAGCACTCCCACCCAAAGTGCAGGCAGCCCCCCTTGGCACCCCGACCTGGTCCCCGTGGCGGTCTCCCTAGGCCACCCCCCCTGGTCCACTTTGCGGTCCGCCGCCCCCCTTACAGCCTCACCCGGCTCCCTTGGCGCCCCCACCTGGTAGAACCCCACTGTGTTGACCTTGAGGCTGAGGTTGCACAGCACGATATACGCCACGTAGGCGGCTGCCAGCGGCACCAGCCGCCGCTGCGGGATGGCCTTCACTCCAAACATGCCGCACGAGGCGAACACGCGCATGCCCACCAGCGTGAACACGGTGTGCACCCACGTCAGCGCGTACGTGAAGTGGAAGCCATACGTCTGGAACACGGCCTTGTTGGCAAACACGATGCCCGAGGCGGACACCACGTTCATCGCGCCGTAGGCCAGCGCCTTGAGATTAGATGGGCTCAGCAGCGCCGGTGCCATGGCTAAGGTGTACTGCAGGCGGACTGGCCGGTCAGGCTGGCGGGAGACAGTGTGGTTGTGGCTGGCTGGTTGTGGTGGGGTCTGGAAGGGTAGCTGGAAGGTGGTTGCGCACGCGGGCAGCTGTGTGCTGTGCGAGCACTTGCAGGGACCCCGCTTGGCGCAGGGGTGCTAGCTGTAGACGCCTCTCATGGTGGCGGCAGGCCCACTGAGTGCGTGAAGTGGCTCTGTGGATGTGCGGAACCCTGTGGAAGTCACCAGATGAGAAGGAAGTCCATGAACTTTTGGCATGGGACCGAAGGAGGTAGCCCCGAGCGGGCCTTCACTGCCACACCTGGCAGGGCATGGGGTTCCCTCACGAGTGATCTCAGGCACTACAATGAAGCCGTACATAGTGCATTTGCCTGCCGTACACATGTTGCACTTGTCAAGTCACGTATGGTGGAGGTTGCGCCAGGGTGTGCGGAAGGGGGCGACTGCTGCCCCTCCTCTCCTTACAGGGGGGCTGAATAGTACCCCCTTGTTGTGTAACCTACCCTGTTACTAACCGCCTGACGACAGTGGAGAGACAGTATTCCCAAGTCAATTGTTGGCAAGACACTGAATCAAGAAATGTGAAGGACAGGGGTCCCCGTGCGGCGGTCGATCGGTCGCCCCAAGAGGCGCACGTTTGCCGTCAGGCAACTAACAGTTAAAATTTATAGTGTGGGTCGGTTGGAAAGGTCGAGTATGGGATGCACTGCTCCGCCAGCAGCTGCTACCGCGCGCGCTCACTTGCAGGTAGAGCACCGAGCACAAAGGCTGAATCAACTGACGCTGGCACATAAATGAACAGGGATGTATTATGATTATTGTCAAGGGGGCTACCTAGGGTGAACGGCCAAGTCACCATGCGTATGGGTGTTGTACTCTAGTTTCGGACATCCGTCTTCAGCATTCCTGGCTTCGTGACTACATACACAGCAGTTGACACGTCCTGTGACATAACAAAATGCCCAACACTATGTCGTTACGTGGGCACACTTCACGGCCTAATGCCGTCAGCGCCCGAGGGCGCGCCTTGCGAGCAATCCCTGCCCAAAGCTTGGTTCCAGCGCGCCGGTTTCAACAAAATGTGGGCAGGTCGGTAGCAGCTGCGTCTGGAGCTTCCACAGCTCCGGCACCCGTTGACGACAAGAACGTGCCCGAGGCGCACCGTGGCCTGCATGGCTTTCTTTACGGCGAGGGCGGCGCTGAAGAGCACGATGCTGTTGGCAGCTATGCTGTGCGGAAGGTGGGCCGGCCTGGAACGCCAGGGTGCAGGGAACCGGAAAACCGGCATGTGCGCGCCTCCCGCACAAACCGCACGCCTTGGTTGTCGCGTACCGATCAGAACGTTGCCTCAACCAATGTTCGAGCACGATATCAACAATTGATTGCCCGATGGCTACCGAATGCCAAGGGTTTGTGGGCCACCCCGGCCGTTTGCCACGACACCCTCCACCTGGGCTAGCGGCAAGCATACGGTGTGCACTCGACACGCCCCCTCTTGCAGTGTCAGCGATGATCATTAACACAGATCCTGCCCTCAGATGCTGCGCCTTACACAGTTGCATATGTCTCCCACGCACAACAATTGGGTTTACTGTACGTCGTTACTTGAAACACTGCAAATCCATGCGCGCGCAACCCTGCACACCACCTCGCACCCGTTACCCTCAGCCCCTTACCGCCTTTCCCTTTACAACCCAAAACCTGCGTGATGCCTGCTCTGCTCCCACACACCTACATCCCGATGATCATTTTCCGCGTTCCACCGCTCCACCTATCCTACTCAAAACGCAGCCCAGGAAGGCATTAGCGCGCTCAGTGCGTTGTATAGTGCCTCTCCCGCGCCATACGACGCCCCCGCTCCCCCTGCCCTCTCCCCCCACACTACCCCCTGCCACCGTTTACCCCAGGGATAAGAACGAGAGCAGCTCCGCCACTGCCGCGTGCACAAATGCGCCCTAATGAGAAGCACCCTACCTCTCCACATCCACGTACTTCACACCACCACCCCCTGCCCAGCGAACACTACTTGTCGTACTACATACCACATCTGCTTTTCTGCAGCAGCAGTACTGTGTACCCCGTGCCACCCTCACTCCTAGGACGAGGACGAGGGCGGTCTGGTGATGCCCGTGTCCGCCTACCTGGAGTCGCGCGACGGCGACAAGCCGCTGGGCACCTACCTGGTGTACGACAGCGAGGGCCGGCCGCAGTACGTGGGCTACTCTCGCAACATGGTGCTGGCAATCAAGGTGGGGAGGCGGGCGGACAGCGGGCGGACAGCGGGCTAGCGGCAGCTGGTTGCTGTGCAGGTCGCCTCAAGGAGCATGGGGGACGGGGCTCGCGGAGGCAACTGAGGGCTGAGGGCAGGGTGTGGGATGGAGGCTGCTGGCTGGCATGGAGCCTGCAGTCATAGGGGGTGGGGTTGTGGGGCGGGGGCCTGGAGGCTGGAAGGTGTGGAGGGGCCACTGCAGTGTCGTGGCCGGGTGCAGCGTGTGGGTCAGCGAAGGTGTGCGGCCTGCAGGCGCACTTGCACAGGTCTGCTTGGGGACGGGGGAACGGGGGACGGGGGCGTGGGCTGTGGGCAGCGCAGAGAGTGCCGTGTAGTGTTGGTCGCCAGAGATTAGTGACGGTGTGGGCGGGAGAGGGCCTGGGCACATGCGTTCAAGGCGTCATAGCCGGTCGCCGCTGGTCAGTCCGGACAGAGACGGACAGGCCATGGAATGAGGCTGAGGCTACCAGCAGTCCAGCGCGCGTGGCCGTTGAGCCCTGAAGCTGCAGGTGGTCGTCCTTCGATAGCCCTACTCGTCAAACAATTCTTTCCTCTGCTCGCTCGCGCCTGCCCCAGGGCCACCTGGCACGTGTGGGTCCGCAGCGCTGCGCCTCCGTGCGCGCCATGGTGTTCGCCAACAAGGCCATGGCCAGCAGGTGGGGGTATCCAGTGGGGTAAAGGTGGGTTGTCGATGTGGGCACTGCTGTCCTGCAGGCGGACAACACGGCTTTTGGGTAAGTAGTGCCGTGTCACATTTGTCGTGAAATCCCGCCAATCTTGCACAGGTCTTTCTTGCTCTTGGGTGAGTAGTGCTGTGCCACATCGGTGCATGAATATTCGCCAATCCCAATACCCCAGGACCAACATGGAGCGCGGCGTGGCGGCGTGGGTTGAGGAGCTGCTGGGGGGCGTGCTGCCGCCGGGCAACGCAGACCCCGCGCAGCGCATAGAGTGGGAGGGCGGCGCGGCGGCGGCCAGCGTGGAGGAGGAGGCGGCGGGCGGCGGCGGCAATGGCGGGCGCGGGGTGGTGGGCGTGGGGCCCGCCTCGCTGGGCACGGAGCACATGTCGGCGGCGGAGCTGGCGGCGTACGAGGAGAAGCGGCTCAAGATGAGGAAGGTGGGCAACAGGGGGTCGGTCCAAACCCGCAGAGCTGCCTTGTAACCGGAGATTTGAAGACGATGGTAGGGGTCTGCACAGGATGAGGAAGGTTTTCGCGAGGCAACCGTGTAAGGCGTCAGGGAAGAACGGACGGAGCACGCTGGGTCCTGCACACGAACAGGAAGTGGGTATGAGCAGAGGAGAGGGCGGAGGGTAGGATGAGGCAGGTGGGCGAAAGGGGGGTCATCGCAGAGCTGCGATGTAACCGGGGGTTGGGGACGGTGGCAGGGGTTGCCAATGCAGAACCCTGGCTGCGCTTGCTACATAGTGTGTGCTGGTACCAGTGTGCAAAGCATGTAATCGTGTGGTTGGCCCATGGCGTCCCCCCGCCCGCCCCATGCAGGCCATGGGCGAGAAGGTGGCGCTGCCTCCAGGGGTGGGGGCCGACGACGCGCATGGGCACAGTCACAGCCACGACCATGAGGAGGAGGACAGCCCAGAGGAGCGCAGGTGGGGGTCCTTGCTCGGGACATGGGTGGCAGTGGAGGGCCATCGAGGGCCCGGTGCTTGCGGAGGGTGGTGCGGTGCCCTGGAGACGGTGCTGCGGGGTGCTGGGGCGGAGGTGTAGCACGGCCATGAGGATGGAGACAGCCCAGGGGAGCAAAGGTGGAGTATCAGCGTGCACGATGAGTGGCACCTCGGCAACAAGCTCGGGCGGATGGGCAACTTGGCCTTACCGGCTCACCCAGGGGAGGCATGCGGAATGGTCAAAGTTGGCGTTGGCAGCATGGGAGCTTGGTACGAATCATAAAACGGAACGTACAAGCACTGCCAGCCGCCTCATTCGCCGTAAGCACCTCATTTAATTGTGACATGGCGGACATCCACATGGCCACTTGCCCGTATCTGTCCTCGTCCTGATTCAGGCGGAAGTTGATGAAGGCCATGGACCGGGGCGACTGGTCGGCAGTGGTCAGCCAGCAGACGCAGGAGGCCACGGGGGCAGGGGAGGGAGCCGCCGCCTCGTCCTCATCCTCCTCTGCCGCCCCACACGTGAGTCCCGGAGCTTCATACTTACTTCCTGCAAGCACCCCAGCTGGGGACCCCAGCAGCTGTGGGTCACCACACCACTACAGCCCTGCAGCTCGGCGCATGCCTCAAAGCCGCACCCGATGGCACGCCGCACCCGCACCGTGGCCGCCCCCGGGGCCCCCAGCGCCATCCCGCTGCTGTCTCACGGCAGCACCACCCAGCTCCTGCCACCTGAGCTATGGCACGTGGTACCCGATTGGCACGCCACGCCCGAGTCCAAGGTGGCGGGATCTGGGCGTCGCTACCTTGAAACAGTAGCGGGAAGGTGGCAAAGGCGGCCATCGTGGGGCACGCTGCACACAATGGCACGCCCGCGCACTTCGGCCCGTGCGGCGGCTGCATCCGCCGCCTGCCACCTTGCAACTGCCTGCTCGCCAATGCGCTCCGCCGGTACCTCCCACCCGGGGGCTACTCCCGTCCGTCCTCAGCAGACCTCCATTCACCCCATGTCACCCAGACTCTCATCGTTATCTTTCCTCGAACCCGCCCGTGCAACTACCCCTACTACACCTTCCCTTCCTCCCTCCCCGCCGCAGCCCCCCGCGATGTCCTCCGCCAGCGGCGGCAGCGTGGACGGCTCCACGTCCATCGACATGGAGGAGCCGGCGCCGCTGCGCACCATCGACTCGCCCTTCCGCGCCGGCGGGCAGGGCGACGCGCACGTGGGCAGCCTCAGCACCGTGGCCAGCGTGCGCAGCATGGACGTGAGTAGGGGATGGCTGGAGCGGGGCGCATGGCAGCAAGAGCGCGCACACAGCCTAGTGTAGTTGTCCGGCTGAACAGAGAAGAACCTAGTGTGCTTGTCGGCAAGCCTGTGGCCATCCTGCTGGCTGCCGTCTCACGCCGTGCACCACGCATAACCCTACGTTGGCTGGCTAACTGGCCACCCGTGCGCACGTGGCAGCATTCGAAGCACGGAGGTGCACGTACAGCAACGTGCTGCACCTGCACCGTGCACTGCACATACAAGCAACTCGGCTTTTATTCAAGTCCGGGCCAATTGCAATAAAGTAACTGTTGTTGTTCCTTGTGTGTGCAGGACATGCTGCGTCTGACGGTCCGCGGCGTGGAGGCGTGCCTGGACGAGGTGCGGCCCTACCTCATGGCGGACGGGGGCGACGTGGAGGTGGTTGACGTGCAAGACGGCATCGTGTACCTGCGCCTGCAGGTGGGTGTGGGTTTAGGAGGTGTGGGTAAAGGACGTGGGGGTGAGGAGCGTGGGGGTAAGGACATTGAGCATTAGGCACGGGAGCAGGTGGGGAAGGTGGCAATGCGTACACTGTGGCTGCAACACAGAGGAAGAGGAAGGTAGTGTTGGAGCAGGGAGACGGTGCGGTTGCGGAAAAGGGTGGTTGCTTGGGGGTTTATAGACACCACGCGAAGAGGCAATGGCATCAGTGCTGTGACAGGCAGCACTTCGACCAGTTGCCAGACGGCAGCAGTTCCTTTGTGTGCAGCCATCCCCGCCACGCTTCTCAATTGCATGTTGCTGTGTCGAGTGCTATTGTTACCCGGACCTTATTCCTCCTCGGGCACGCAGGGCGCGTGCAGCAGCTGCCCCAGCCAGACCTCCACCATGAAGGGCGGCATTGAGCGCATCATCCGAGCCACATTCGGAGACCAGGTGGGGCATGCAGGGTGTGGCGTGGGTAGCGGTTGGGTGCCGTACAGCATCGGGAGCGCTGCTCCACGGCCTGTACCGCAACGCAACACCTGCCAACCGCCACCCCTCTATTGTACTTTAGGACCGGTGATGGTACGGTACAGTGCTCTTCCACCGCAGTGTCTGGATCCGCCCAGGATGCAGCGTTGTCGCACCTGTCCTCACACACTGCACTTCTTATGCGCTCGCCAAGTTACCCCAACCTTACCCTTACCCACTCCATCCCATCCCTCCGCCCCTCCGCCGCCAGGTTCGTGACATCCTGCAGCTAGAAGCCACGGACCCCGGCGCCAACCCACAGCGTGTGGACGCTGCGCTCAACATGCTGCGCGGGGCCATCCACAACTGGGGCGGGGCGGTGGAGGTGGTCAGCGTGGAGAACCACGTGGCCGTGCTCAGGTGGGCGGGGAAACAAGGTACTAGACACGTGTGTGTTATCATGTCGTGGGTATGAGGGCGGGGTAGGGCGGAGAGGCTCGGTGTGGCTCCGGTGGTGTTGGGTGGGCCGTGGGCTGCACGTTGCACTGTTGCATGGGTGAGGGGCGCCCATGTTTCCCGCGGGACCCCCGCCTGCTGCCCATTCAGCCCATGGCGGGTTACTGAGACACCCCTGCATGGCTGCACGTGCACCACATCCGGTACATAGCTCTGTGCGGCCCGGCAGCGCAACCACTCGGCCGCCCGCACAAGGGCCCGTGCGGACGTCGTCAGCACTAGATCAGTCGGCTCGACGCTCCTTGCTGGTTCCCTAATACGCGGTGCCGCACATCCACCGGCAAGAACAAGAGCCCTGATGTAATGACTGGTAACCGGGTTCCTGCCTGCCTGCCTGCCGCGACGCTGCCATGACCCCGCAGGTACAAGGGCCCTCCCGCCATCGGCAAGGGCGTGCAGGGTGCCATCAAAGAGCAGTTCAAGGAGCTGCGGGAGGTGCAGCTGGTGCCCTTCGAGGAGGAGGGCGCGGCGGCAGGGGACAGCAAGGCGGGGGCGCAGGGTAAGGCCGGGTCGGCGTGAGCGCATGGCCGCGGTGCGCTGGTATGGGCGAAGGTGGACCTGGTTGCAAGTGGTGGTGATCGTGGTGGTGGCAACGCTGCTACTGGCCGTGTCTGTGCAGCTGCAGTGCATGATAGTATGCAGTTGTGGAACCCTGAACCCAAACAGAATGAATGCATGCGCTGGTGCTGGCTGAGGAGCGGACCTGGGCGGCGTTCCGTGGACTGTGCGCGGATGTAGGTTGAGATGGGGCCGGACCTGAGCATCTGGAAATGTTTGTAGGTGCATTGCTGTGGTGATAGGCTTAACTCAGGCTCGTCGTTTCGTGCCAGTCCGTGCTCATCAGGACTAACGCAAATGCAGTGGTGCACGCCTGGGAGATGGCAGACAGGTGTTCCCCAGTTTGTTCTCATCTCGTGCCCTGCCTTTCCGGTTGCCAACTGTTAACCGTATGCACCATACGGTCGTCCGCGCGGTGTTTTTTCTGTGTGGTGTTGCCCTCCGGGGTGTCAGCGTGTTAGACGTGCGCACGCTGTAACTGCAAAACCATGTGCAAACGCAGAGCGCACCAGGCTGGTTGGATCACCTGGTCAAACGGACGGCATCTGACAGCCGGTATGCAGTCTAGTAACCAGCAGGGGATTGTTGGCAGCTGCAATGGGGCCTCGTCATGGAAGGACGCACCTAGGGGAGCTGCACAACCTGCAAGCTCGCAACGAACCTGTGCCATTGAACTTGCAGGATTCTGGGCACCCGTTAGCACAGCACAGAGGCTGCTACCCGCAGGTTCATCCGACCACCCTCCAGAAGTGTCACAACTCACCTCATGGGGTCTGGGCCCGTGCCCGTACAGCGCGTAATTATCTGGGCTCCCGCTTGCTCTGCTGGCCCAACGTAGACAATAAAACCTTTTAAAATTCAATTTCGATACCAAAGGAGAAACGTCTCAAACGTTGGCGAGCGACCCGCGGTTGGCGATGCGTGGGTCTTTGCGCGTCGCCCACGATGGCGACGTGGAGCAAGGCTCAACGCACTGGCGTCTAGAAGGAGGGCAGTGGCGCTTGGTCCGCAATAGCAATCATCCTCGGTCCTTTGAGGAGGTTCGTCGTCGTCAGCTTCTCGCAGTCTGCCTCCTTGGGTTGCTATTTCGTAAGTTGCAAGTCCACTTGTGAGCCTAGTTGGGCTGCTTAGCGAGCTGTGGCACCTTGGGCCTACGGGCAAACGTTGACACCTCTCTCGACAAACCGAAACCCTGGGCGGGGTGACACAGGGAGATGCTCCCTATTGGTAGAACAACTACAGCTTACTACTGATAATTTGACAAGGTTGCCTGTGTGCTGCCCGACATCACAGTGACCTTCACATTCCTCTGGCAGTCCGTGGACACCAGCGGAGACGGCTCCGGCTCGGAGGATACTGATCCTGGGAATCCAATGACGTAAGCAAGGTGTTGCGTGCGGCTTGGGCAGCCCGGTAGCAGCAGTTTCGGCCCAGCCCAGGCGAAGCCCTGAGCTGGGGGTGCCCCCTGTAGGGGCAAGCGTATTGGTGCTGTGCAGCGACCATTAGATAGGGCAGAGCTCATACGAGGGCTATCAACGACAAGCTTCCTGGCATTGGGGGTACTGCCCGTGCCACGTGTGGAAGCAGCAAAGCAAGGATTCGCTACACACATGTTACGCCTGGCTCCTGCCCTGCAGGGCCATGCTCCTCATGGCGGCGTTGTTCCTCTTCTACTCCTGGTCCAAGGTGGGTTGACATGGAAAGCATTGTCCCCGTAATTGGGCAAAACAGTTGGGGAGCAGCCGGAACGGGAACAATGCGCCAAGCTGCTTAATGCACTGCGAGGTTCAGGCTACTGCGCATTGGGTGGTGCCTGGGTGTCGTGCCTCGGTACCGTGCGGCATGCGCACGGGTCTTGGCGTGCTAACGCGTCGGTTCATTGCGCGATGGGCAGCAGCGTGTCGCACCGCTCTTCGCCGACCGTCGCGTCTCCACATTGGTTGTGCCACCTGTGCCTCTGACTCCTTGCCGTATGCCTCTCCGCTTGCCGCTGTCTGCAGGAAAACGCGGAGGCGGCCAACGCGCAGAATGCGGCGCAAGCGCAGATGCGCGCAGGTGGGGCGGCTCAGGCCACAGAGCTGCGTCCCATGTTGCGTGTGGGCTGGCAGCTGCGTAGGGCTGACGTCGCCAGGTTGGCACGTCGGAGATTCTAGCTTCTGCCGTGCGTTTGCTACCTCGCCAGGGGCGAGGCCGCCATCTGCCGTCATCCCGCACATTGCTGCGCGCATCCACACTCTCTGCTCCCTGCATCCATCGCGTATTCACACTCGCTGTCGTGCATTGCACGCTCCCACAGAAGAGGCGGCCATGCTGCTGGTCCCCGGCCCACACCACCCCCCGCCACCTGCGGCGCCCACCATCGACGTGGAGATGGCTCTGCGCGCCCTGCCACTCACAGCCTACAAAAAGCCGCCGCCGTCGCAGCAACAGCCCGCCGGCGGGGAAGCAGCAGCTAGCACAGTTGAGGCCGGCAGCAGCGAAGGCACCAGCAGCACGCGGTCAGGGGCGGCTCGGGATGGTGATGGTGCGGAGGCAGGTGCCAAAGGACAGGCAGGTGGGACAGGGAGAGCGTCGTCCGCGTCCGCTTCGTGCGCTGGTCCTGCGGCCGGCCACGGCGTTGGCGCGGAGCAGGAGGGAGGGTCGGTCCCGGCAGTGCAGCCGGGGGCGAAGGAAGGGGCGGCGTTGCAAAAGGAGGAGGAGGCTGGGCCCAGCGGGGGTGCGAATGCGGATGCGGCGAGCTCGGGGGCAGAGGCGGGCGGCAGCGGCGGCAAGGGCTTGGCGGGCGGCAAGGGTGCGCTGACCAGCCGGCCGTCATGCGGGGGCTCGTCCGACTCTGACGAGTGCCCCTGCTGCGTGGTGTGCCTGGACCCCGTGCGCGAGGGGGACCTGGTGCTGACGCTGCCGTGCAGCCACAACCAGTTCCACGCCGCGTGCATCACGCCGTGGCTGCGGCAGCAGGCGGGGGAGGCGGCGTGCCCGCTGTGCAAGGCGCCGGTGTTTGGGGCGCAGACGGAGCAACAGCAGCAGCAGCAGGCAGCGCCGTAAAGTACCCTGCAAGACAGCAGGAGAAGAAGCATACGTCTTTGCATTGATGTATTATTGTTGACGCTCAACAATGGGCACGATTGTGCCTGTGTACCTGTGATGGGTTGTAGGTTTTTCATCGAGAGGCAGCACAACCGTTGATCAAAACTTCTGTGAGCCAGATAGACGCTTGCTTTGTTGCAACGTTGGCGTGTAAGTTATTGACGTGTGCAAGCACTGGGTGCTGTACGCTTCTTTGCATTGCATGGGTTTGGTTGTGGTTGGTAGCGACTGGGCGGCAGATGCCATGGCGTGGGGAGCTGGTCGGATTTGCCGGTTGACCAACGCACCTGCATTTGGGCTGTTGCGCATTACCTGCTGCCATGCTTTGCATTTTGACGTCATAGCACTCACAAGTACGAAGTGCTTTGAGATCTGTAGAGAGGGAAGCCACTGATGGGTAGTTACACGGCGGAAGTCCTCCACAGCGACCAGCATGCAAGATGCATGCAAACATGAAAGATGACTCCATGTGGGTCGGGCCTGATGTGACCTCAAGCAACAAGCACGTGTAATTCACTGCGACCAGCACGATGTCACCTTCCGTCTGACAACACCACGCCACAACCAGTTTAGCAACCACACCAGCCGGCGACGAGCATGTGCTATGAACTTGACTACACAACATTACCTAAGACAGGAAACGACGGCTCTCACAAGTGAACATTGTGTCCCACATTGGCCTAAGCAAGGGAGACAACGAAAGTACTGCAACGAATTTGTGATAGGCATCATACGCTGACCCCAACAGCAGGCAACAGCAAACCGACTTCCCTACTTCCGTGCCAAAGCGTTCATAACAGCCTTCCACATCTACAATATGTAGCGCTAGGCATACAGCCCTGAATGCTGTAGCTACGAAAAAAACCTTGCACGGCCACACAGTGGGCGGGCCCACCCGACAAGCAGTTGACCACATGCCTAGGCCACTACCCCAGCGGGAAACATGAGGCGGACGAAATAGCTCGAATGAAATAGGATCAGCGATTCAGGCAATGCCGTGTTCCAGACGACCTGCGAAAACACTGCTAAGATATCAGCTAGATGCCAAGCCCACCAGCCCGGATGCTCAGCATCGAACAAATGCACAGGCTGTGGACTGGAAACGACGTTCACAGCAGACAGCTAGCGCATGAACGCCAAGCTCACGTAACATGTCATCAGAGCTTGTGGAGCTCATTGTGAAGCGAGTTGCCATCGAACGGCGTACGCTGGCAGCGCACGTAACACACAGTTTGTCAAACACTCATACTCCTCTCGTGTTGAGATCCGTTGAGCTGTTCGCCACACGTGGTAAGAGAGCCTGCAATACTGGGCCTGCAACGCTGCAGCTCGTCCTTCCTTAATCTGTACACTAGCCCTTGGGATGCGTTCTTGCATTAGCCGGGCCAAGATTCCCGTTGGCACCCGCTGCTGCTATCACTCCTGCTGTTGCTGCTGGTATCACCGCTCCTGCTACTGCTGTTGTTCGGGTGACGTGCGACGCTGCGCCCCGAACACCGGCGCCTTGCACAGCGGGCACGCCGCCTCCCCCGCCTGCTGCCGCAGCCACGGCGTGATGCACGCGGCGTGGAACTGGTTGTGGCTGCACGGCAGCGTCAGCACCAGGTCCCCCTCGCGCACGGGGTCCAGGCACACCACGCAGCAGGGGCACTCGTCAGAGTCGGACGAGCCCCCGCAAGACGGCCGGCTGGTCAGCGGCGCACCCTTGCCGCCCGCCGAGCCCTTGCCGCCGCCGCTGTCACCCGCTGCAGGCGACTCCGCAACTCCGCCCACCACTGCTGGCATTCGCGACATTGGGATCACCACGCAAGAGGGTGCGGGGGCCTGCATCCCGTCGCCCTGGCTGCCGCTCTTGCAGCTGCCCTCGGCCGCCGCTGAGGTCGCCACGGCCAGCAGCGCCGCTGCGACCGGGGGCAGCTCAAGGTGCTCCTCCTTTCGCTGCCGCGTGAAGGCGCTGAGGGGCAGGGTCCTGAGCGCCACCTCCACGTCCACGTACCCGCCTGTGGCGTGCGGCCCGTGAGTTAGCAGCACAGCACCTCCGGCCTCTGCAGCAAGGGGAAAGGGGTGCAAATACACCGTGAAGCGAGGTCCCGCAGTGCAACCGCAGTTCAGGGTGTGTGTGTACGGCTAGCCCACAACAGCACGATGCCCGCACCCTGTGAGTGATATGCCGTTCGTGATTGGCGTTCCGTTTCCTGCTCAGGGTTGAATAATCTGCCCTCCTCCGCCATTACTGCAGGCCGCATATTGGTCGTGCGCGATTGGCCCAGCTGCCAGCATGCTCCTGCACCCCACTGCAACACCAAGGGCAGCGTGACCACGTACCAGGCGCCAGCACCAGTTGCTGCCCGTCGGTGCCTTCTGAGCTCTTCTGCGCAAGTGTAACAGGTCAGGGGTTGGGGTGAAAAGGTCAGGTGTTGACCGGCAGTCGGCCCTGCAGGTGGCGCTGGGCAGCAGCTACGCACGCGCTGTTCGCTGGAGTGGCACATGCTGTCCCACACACGCAGCAAGGCCCTTCGCCCAGCTAAGGAGTCGGCCCAAAGGCATATTCCCCAAACAAAGGGTATATCGTAAGTAATTACCGCTTACGATGCGGTCTACTTTGTCTCTCACCTTGGACCATGCGTACAGGGTAAGGAGGGCGGAGAGGACCAGCAGGGCGGTCATGGGGTTGCCAGGATCGGTTTCGTCGGGACCTGATGACTCGTGGCCACTCCTTGTCTGCCACATGTACTTGATGGTGACTGGGGCAAACGACATTGGCCATCGGTGCAGCACGGGCCGGTTGTTAGACGGGTACAGTGTGCCGTTGGGTGTGGCCACGGCTGCAGCCCTGCAGGCTACAACTCGGGTACAGGGCGCGGGCAAGTGCAGCAGCTACGAAGAATCATGTCGTCGTTGGCTGATTGACTATGTTTGTGCTTGCAAATGCATGCTCCGAAGCAGGAGCTGTTGGGCATGCGGGGCTTCGTATAACAGCGCAGGGCCGTGCGCGAGTGCAATGGTACTCACGTATGAGCATTCCGAATACGCAAAAGGCCAAGAAGCGCCGACTGAGTCTCTCGGTTGCCTCAAAAAAGCGTTCAGGCGTACGCCCTGTCGCCCGAAGTCCGGCATGGGACCGCTGCCGGTGATCCAGCTGCATGCCCTCTGTCGAGTGGTTCACATTCGTTTCGATATCGATGTTTGCCGCGCCGCTCATATTGGGGCGGTACCGAGAGGGAAGCGAAGGGTTCCTGCACAGCTGTATTTGAGCGCAAATCCCTGCTACGAGAGCAACCACATGATTCCCATTCAACACTTCTGTAGCCCGTAGCGGAATTCTGTGTGGGCCTGCTGTCTGTGGGAGGCCTCCGACGGTCCCTTTCGTTTGAGGAGTTTGGGCTTTCGGGGCATGCGCTAGTGCGCATCCACTGTCAAGTACTCCCCTTGCCACATATACCTACGAAATTGCACATGGTGCGTCTGACGTTCAGTATCATTGATGGTGAAGGATTCCTTGCTTGCTCCATCAGTCATGCAGTCATGCAGGTTGGGCCTGCAAAACATTGCATGCATATGCTGTACAAAATAAATGTCTGTATCCATGTCAGTGACACCGTACTGGCCCTGTTGTCCTACGGAGGCATGGCCTCGAAAGCCCTATTACGAACCCTTGACCTTCACCTCTGGCCCTTACGCCACAAGCAAGCCCTTGCCCGCGCAATGGCTTACCCTCATACACTCCCATTATACTGTAGGGTCAAGTCTTGGCCAATTGGCGGTGTTGGTACCGTACCGGCAGCTCCCCCTCGTGCCTGCCGAGTTTTGGCAGCGGGGCGGGGCGCGGCGCCCCAGTTGGCTGTCGCACGGGCTGGACGCCGGAGCGCTGGCAGACGCAGTTGCAACGGCCTCTGCAACAGCCGCCTCAACCAACACGCTAGAGTTAGCCTGGCCGCCGGTGGAGGCTGAGGCTGCAGCTATGGCGTGCGCGTCGGCAGACTTGACGTCCTCGCTGTAAACAGCTGCAAGCGCCACGGCGTCTCCCGCTGTTGCGCTGGCAGTTGCGTCGGCAATAGCTGTCGCGGTGACCCAGGCAGTGCCCCACGCAGTGGCGCTGGCGTCGGCCGAGGCGGCTCCTGAACCTAAGGGCCATGGGAGACGAGGTGCTGGCCGGATTGGAGGGGTGTACATGGTGTCTTGCTCGACCTCGTTGACTGGCGGCTGACGTCTGATCAAGCGGCCATGTGGGCCGGCCAGTTGTGCAGCGCAGAGTGTAGTGGATCAACTGACTGCTGCGCCTGTGTGACACAATGCTGGCAACGGCTTAAAGTGCCAGCGTGCCACGTGTCATGGCTTGACGCCCATGCATGAGTGCTTTGTCGAGGCACGCAACTACTAGAGCGGTGCCGCAGTCCAGCAGTTTCACAGGAGGTATGACGTGGCTCACCTTGGACGTCTACANGCGGTGGCGGTAGCACGGCCCACGGCATCCACGGCAGCCCAAGCAGGGGAGCGTGGTTGGTCCGAGTTGCCCGAGGACTGCTGATTGTTGTACGCTGTGTCGCCACTTGCTGCCGCCGGCTGCTGCGGCTGCTGCTCAACGGAAGACGAAGGAGTAGGGGAGTAGGAGGGCTGCTGGTCTGAGACCGTGGTGCCAGAGCTTGTGCCTGCCTGGTTTTGGCAGTAGGGCGCGGCGCCCCAGTTGGCTGTTACCAGAGCGGACGCAAGCGCGCTAGCAGATGCAGTTGCAACGGCCTCTGCAGCAGCCGCCTCGACCAACACGCTGGAGTTAGCCTGGCCGCCGGTGGAGGCTGAGGAGGCTGAGGCTGCAGCTATGGCGTGCGCGTCGGCAGACTTGACGTCCTCGCTGTGGACAGCTGCAAGCGCCACGGCGTCTCCCGCTGTTGCACTGGCGGTTGCGTCGGCAATAGCTGTCGCGGTGACCCAGGCATACTCCACGCAGTGGCGCTGGCGTCGGCCGAGGCGGCTCCTGAACCTAGAGGGGCATGGAGCACGAGTGGGGCAAATGTGCTGGCCGCATAGAAGGGGTGCACATGGTGTCTTGCTCGATAACTGCCGGCCTGGGTCTGTTCAAGCGCAGTTCCATACCATGATCGTAGGCGGTGCATATGGCATCAGTGTGAGGCATCAGGCCATGTGGGTTGGCCAGTTCAGCAGCACAAAGGGCAGTAGATGCTCTCACTGCTGCGCCTGCGTCACATATTGCTGGCTGCGGCGCGAGGTGCCACGTGTCCCGGCTGGACTGCTTTGACGGGGCACGCCGCTACTAGAGTGGTGCCCAGCACTTCTCACAAATACTGTGACGTGGCTCACCTTGCACGTCCACATAGGCGTACGCGCTGGCAAAGGCGGCGGCGGTCGCGCGGCCCACGGCCTCAGCTGCAGGCCAAGCCTCCGACTCCGCCGACCCGCCGCCACACACACGGGCAAACGCGTCGGACACCGCGGTCACAATGACGGCCTTAGCCTCGTCCTGTGAGTAAGAGTCGGACTTAGCAATGGAGACTGAGCTGCTGCCGTCGTAGGTTGGCGACGCGCCCACTTCAGTTGGCTGCGCATCTTGTCGCTGTTGCTGCTGCTGCTATTGCTGGCCTCCGTTGGGTGCACGTTGCTGCGAGCAGCGTCATGTGTTGAGCGGATGATCTCAGTACAAAGCTAGGATGGCAGAAGGGGGCAGGATGACGCTACGCCAGGGGTTTGAGCGCACGGGGTTCACAGGCCAACCGACTGAGGAAGGACCAGCGGCAGTAGCAGCAAGGGAGGAGCGGCGTGCACCCTGAAAGCATGCACTACAAAGGCCAGATATTGCTTTGCCGTTGGTAGGCAGCCAGTATGCGCACCTGCGGCAAGTCGGGGTTCTGGAAGAATTGCGGGAGCTTACACCTGCGTGTGTTCAGCGTGTCTTGTTACATTGTCCAACGAGCAGGCAGGATAGACGGGACGTTTATTCCGTTGCATCACGCGTTGAAATGGAAAGGAGGAAGACAGCCTGTTTACCAGACAAGGTGGTGGCGATAAGGAGGCATGCGAGAAGTGCAGACATCTGCGCGCGCGACATTGTGCTATATCTGCTCAGCCGGTGCTGCCTGGCACCAAATAGCGATAAAAGGGTAGGCTTGCCTCCTTTGCACAGCGGCGACCGCTTATAGTCGTCAGCTGGTGCTCGTAGCTCTCCTCGTTCCGTTGCTCCACCCGCGTCATCAGGGGAGCTCCCCTGCTCGTTATAGTTTGTCCTCGGTGACCTCGGACGTCGGACCTACTCCTGCACTTTGCAACATTGCAAGCATGGGCGGATGGTGCACGGCACCAGGGGCCCCTTGCGAGGCACTGTGGGGCGCAGGCGGTGGGCCAGTGCGGTGGGCCTGGCACCGGTAGCATGTCGTACCGGCGTTGCTGGCCCCTGCGTGCATTGGCCAGGACACGACTGCACAGCGTCCCAGCAGTCCTTTTATCCTCCGCAGAACGCATGCTATCAAACGGCAGCCATGGCAGCTTGGCAGCGGCAGCAGGCGCCTGCGTGGGGTCATGAGGTGAACTAGGTAAGTACGGGCGAAATCCCTTCCCCTGGCGCCCATGACTCGGGCGTTGGGGGAAAACGAATCGTACTGGCCCACCGCCCAGTCACGATTTGTTAAGCTGTAAGAAAGTACGGACGTGCAAGCGCAAGACCGCTTCATAACACACTCCCCCCTTAAGAAGCTCGTCACTTGCAGGCTGACCGTTGCCGATACAGTTACTTTGCCGCTTTGCGGTTACCCCCCCCCCAAAGAAAGGGACAAAGGGACAAGCCAGCCGAACCGTTGGGAATGGGAATCAAACAAGAGCCGGTCCATTGCGTACCGTACCCCACACCTATTCCCCGCTGCCGCCCCTTCCCTCACACCAATTTCATGGCTGAGGTAGCATATTCAGCAGCCAGCCCGATTTGTAGCAATTGTTTTGAAAACTGTGGGGGTAGGCGGTAGGGTTGTGCCCATCGGCCAGACCCCCTGGTTCCAGTTGCCGCCACATGCCCTGGTCTAGGCCGCCGCCACGGGCAGGTTGCTTTCGTCAGCTGCCGTCCCCCACCCGCATGCAATACACGGTAGCCCTAGCATTGAATACGGATCCGGATAGCTGAGCTGTGGTGAGCCGTGGCACTGAGCCCCTCAATCGCGCGTGGTTACGCAGTGGCAATGGTACTCGGTGGAGGACACTACATGCTGGTAAGCGGCAAGGCACAGGTTGTGGAACACCTTGCTGTTCCACAAGGGATGGACATGCCCGCGCACAGAAGCACATCACTTGGACAAGAGACCCCAGTTGCAGTTGCATTATTAGCACGAGACAGCAAGGCTTAGACGCCCTACATCCTCCGCTTCCAGGGCGGCGCAAAGATTCCCAGGCGTGTTACAAGCATCACAGTCGACCATGAGAAACCCGGCATCAATCACGGGCATGTTGTACTGTTCACGTCCGCACGGCAGTAAGTGTGCCTTCGGCTCGCTGGTACCGGTACCGTACCGCAATGCCTTAGTGGCCGGCAGTAGCGAACATACTTGAACAACGAGCACATAACTGCGCACACAAAATTTAAGCACCCACGTGCATCCTGCGACCAAGCCGTACGTGCCTGCCAAAGGCTTCGCCCTATTGCTTGGCGCGCCCTGGCCACGGAAGACTCGCTCCTACCGTCTGCGTGTACCCCTCCTGCCCTCCTGCATGCTAACGCGTTCGCCCCCCTGAACCCCACACCTGCCCCAAGCTATAACTGCCAAGTGCTGCCCTACTCAGCCACCACCTGCGTCACCTGAAGCTAAGCGACACTGCACCTGTGGGCGCGTGCACCTAAATGGCCATGGCCCTACTCTCTAATAATGCCCATCTCCGCGAGTTCTAGCCGCCGCTGCATCACCCCATGCACGCAGCGGGCATCAGAGCAGGGAGCGCAAGTAGGGATGCACATCGTACGCCAGTCATGCTAGTCACGGCCCCATCGGCTTGCGATACGATCCCTTAGCCACCCACGGATGCTGCCCCCACCCGAAGCGCTGGTGCCACTAGAGCTGCTGCCGCTGCCGTTCCAAGAGTTGTCCGTCGACGGTTGGTCCGAGTTGCCCGAGGACTGCTGATTGTTGTACGCTGTGTCGCCACTTGCTGCCGGCTGCTGCTGCTGCTGCTGCTGCGGCTCAGCGGAAGACGAAGGGGCAGGGGAGTAGGAGGGCCGCTGGTCTGAGACCATGGTGGCAGAGCTTGCGCCTGCCTGGTTTTGGCAGTAGGGCGCGGCGCCTCCGTTGGCTGTTGCCAGAGCGGACGCAAGCGCGCTAGCAGACGCAGTTGCAACAGCTTCAGCAACGGCCTCGACCTGCACGCTGGAACTGGCTAGGCCGCCGGTGGAGGAGGAGGAGGCTGAGGCTGAGGCTATGGCGTGCGCGTCGGCAGACTTGACGTCCTCGCTGTGGACAGCTGCAAGCGCCACGGCGTCTCCCGCTGTTGCACTGGCGGTTGCGTCGGCAATAGCTGTCGCGGTGACCCAGGCATACTCCACGCAGTGGCGCTGGCGTCGGCCGAGGCGGCTCCTGAACCTAGAGGGCATGCGGCACGAGCAAGGCAAAGGCGTTGCCCGTATATATAGAAGGGGTGCACATGGTGTCTTGCTCGATAACTGCCGGTCTTCGTCTGTTCAAGCGCAGTCCCGTAGCGTGTTGCCATAGCATGATCGTAGGCGGTGCATATGGCATCCGTGTGAGGCATCAGGCCATGTGGGTTGGCCAGTTGAGCAGCGCAAAGGGCAGTGGATGCACTCACAGCTGCGCCTGTGCCACATGATGCTGGCGACAGCGCGAGGTGCCACGTGTCACAGGCGTGACCCCAGTGCTTTGGCGGGGCACGCCGCTACTAGAGTGGTGCCCAGCACTTCTCACAAATACTGTGACATGGCTCACCTTGGACGTCCACGTACGTGTACGCGCTGGCGAAGGCGGCGGCGGTCGCGCGGCCCACGGCCTCAGCTGCAGCCCAAGCCTCCGACTCCGCCGACCCGCCGCCACACACACGAGCAAACGCGTCGGACACCGCGGTCACAATGACGGCCTTAGCCTCGTCCTGTGAGTAAGAGTCGGACTTAGCGATGGAGACTGAGCTGCTGCCGTCGTAGGTTGGCGACGCGCCCACTGCTGTTGGCTGCGCATCTTGTCGCTGTTGCTGCTGCTGCTGTTGCTGGCCTCCGTTGGGTGCACGTTGCTGCGAGCAGCGCCAGGTGCAGGGAGCATCAATGTCAGTATAAAGCACGGTGGCAGAAGTGGGCAGGATGACGCTACGCCAGGGGTTTGAGCGCACAGGTTTCACAGGCGAACCAACTGGGGAGGACCAGCGGCAGTAGCAGCAAGGGAGGAGCGGCGTGCACCCTGAAAGCAGGCGCTACAAAGGCTACTTCCTGCTTGGCAGTAGGTAGGCAGCCAGTATGCGCACCTGCGGTAAGTCGGGGTTCTGGAAGAGCCTCCTAGGATTGCCGCCGAGAGAATTGCGGGAGCTTACACCTGCGTGTGTTCAGCGTGTCTTGTCAACGAGCAGGCAGGATAGACGGGACGTTTATTCCGTTGCATCACGCGTTGAAATGGAAAGGAGGAAGACAGCCTGTTTACCAGACAAGGTGGCGACAAGGAGGCATGCGAGAAGTGCAGACATCTGCGCGCGCGACATTGTGCTATAGCTGCTCAGCCGGTGCTGTCTGGTACCAAATAGCGATAAAAGGGTAGGCTTGCCTCAGTTGCACTGCGCGATCGCTTATAAATGGTCGGCGCAAATCGTACGGACGTGACAGCTTCCGGCAGGCGACGGAGCTGACCGACTGGGATGTTGCGTGATTCAAACGGGACGATCGGCAGTGGTCTAAGCAAATGAGGGGTAGCATAGGTACAGCTTCCTGCAGTGCGACTAGGTCGCAGCCAGTGCCCGAGCGGGGACTGGCCTGGGAATGTGGCTTGAGATGTTGCCATCGGCGCAGTTTGGGCGAACGTTGAAGGAACACGCACAGTCTCGCTGCCATGGTCGTTACAGAACACGCCTTTTCATAGGGGGCGCGCGCAGCAAGATCATATGTTGCAGGAGCGGCAGGGCGTTGCGGTGTGGCGCCTGTCCCCTCGCTACATGAGCGATAGCCCCCACCCAATGGCACAATACACGGACGGGCTGCGTGCCAGCCTGATCATCACCATCCAGAAACAACTACCGAGCCACCATTGGCGGCATAAACGAACCGCAACTAGCACAGTGGCGCAGGGCGCACAGGCTCTACAAACCACCCATCGCCGTCAAGCCGGCAGCGTCTCCTACAACGCATCCGAGCTGGTATACGTGCGACCCACATCGTAAGGCGCTTGCCGTTGAGCCTCTGCTCGCCTACACTATCCGCTCCAGCTCCTTGGCGTACACCAGCGCGTTGTTGATGAGCTCCAGCGAGGGCAGCGGCCCGCGGGCTCCCGCGCCGTTCGCGACAGCGTTGTTGGGGAACACGATGACGCCGTCCGTGATGGTCCACCCGTGCTGCGAGCCGCAATCAGGAGATGCCAAGCAAGCTTTGAAGGAAGGATTGGCAGGTCCAACAACTGCACGGCATTCGCCGTTCCGTCTGGGCAAGGAGTGTGAAGGTGTAGCCAGCGCAGGCAGCCCACAGCCATCTCCGGTCCACGCAAGGCCGTCCGCACAGTCCTGAACCGACCCAGATACGACTTGTACAAGCAACACTACGTAATCTGCCAACCCAGATCCAGAACACCCTGACCCAGATCACCAACATGCCCACGTTTGTTATTCGACACCTTGCGCGCTGCACCCTTCTGCCCTCCCACCTGCTGCGCGTACTCCCGCGCCGCCGCCTCGCTGCCCAGCCGCAGCAGGCGCGCCGCGTCCGCAAGCGACAGCCTCTCGTAGGCCTTCTCACTGCAGCTGGCGGCCTCGTCCCTGGCGCCAGTGGCACAGGTCGGATACGACAAAATTCAGTGGGTTGTGGCTGGTGACAGCGAAGGAAGCAATTCAGCAACTGCGTGACGGCGTTCGAAGGTGCATACAGAAAAGGCGCATCCCTGACCCAGATCATGCGGCACTAATTAGCAGCACAACGATGTCTGATACGTACCTGACCCAGTTCATGCGCGGAACCCAGATGGCACCACAAAAACGGTTGCCACAGCGCCGCTTTGCCGTGACAACAGTACGTACCCTACACAACCAACTAGACCATAATCACACCCACCACGCTTCCACAGCACTTGCGTCCCGGACTCGGAAACTCATTTGAACATTGGCAACAATGTCATTGTGACCCACAATACCAGAGCAGCATAAGCGAGGCTCCCGCATGCCAAACTGAGTGACCTACATCGGAGCCCCACTGCCAACCACCCTCAACTGCTCCCGGGCGTTCCCTCATAACATAGCGCCGCCCTACCTCCGACCCCTAGTAACACCACCTGCGCCCATCGCCACTTCCAACATATCCCGCTTCCGCCTGAGCCAAGATCCTCGCCCAATATGCAAGTCGTCGCTGAACGTCCGTGCCCGTTCCCCAACACGGTCTGCCCTTCCCCACCCACCCACCCACCCACAACCATTCCCTTGGTACGCACCTCCCCTATCTCCTTTACCTTGGTCCTCAGCCCCCCCAGCTCTGTTTACAAAACGCCACTCCCATCCTCATTCAACTTGTCAGCTGACTATCCATCCTTCTACCCGTTATCACGCCACGTCGCCAACACTGTGGGTTCGTGCTTGATTTGGTTCCCTCTTCCCCGTTTGCCCCCTCACCGGACGGTGGTGGCCAGCTGTGCCAGTAGCAGCGCCGCGTGGTCGGACGCCCCCTTGGGCGCGCCCGCCACCGCCGCCAGCACCTTGTTGTAGGCGCCCTCCATCAGCCACTGCTCCAGCTGCACAGGCTGCTGGATGGCGGGCTCACGCTGCGTCTGCGCACACGAATGGAGGGTCGCGCCGACCGTCACCGACAGGAAGGTCAGGTTCGCGTCAAGCAGAAATTCTGTTATGCCGGCGCAGTGAGGCCAGATCTGAGTACAAGGCTTGCCGCACATGTTGCTCCGTCCCAGGGGTCGTTGCTGTGGCCCCGCACATTGGGTCAGGCTTCAAGGTGCGTTAACCGTCAAAGGGGTCATGGCGTAAAGCAGCAGCCGCAGCCAGCCCACCTCTGGCGGAATGAGCTCCAGCTCGGTGTGGAACTCCGCAATGCGGTTCTGCACCAGCAGCCGCAGCAGGTTGAGGCCTGTGAGGGCAACCTCTTGGGACGCCGGCGCGCCGGACAGCTGCGACCTGCGGGTGGTGCGTTGCATGTTGGTGCGGTGTTACATGCGACAGCGTTAGGCGGCCCAGGCTATCAGCCATACTCCTACATGCCGCAGCTCCAAGGAGGGGCGGGGAAACCCTATGTCGCCCTATGCCTTCACCCGACCATGCTCCATGCAGTGAGAGGACACACCCGTGCAGTACTGGCATGCCCCAACGGCAACCAGGCTTAACCGCTAGTATACAGTGTGGCCCCAGTTCCGTTCAACGACAACGACGGCTTTAAGTTGGACTGGTTGAAGTTGCGGCCCCGTGTCAAGCTGGTCGCATGGGTGCGTGCCCCAGCTGCTGGCAACAGCCACGGCACTGACCTCGTGTCGTTGTAGTACGTCCTCAGCTGCGCAAAGCTGCGCTCCATGGCACCCTCATCCTTCTTCCGCAGGGCAAGTAGCACGGCGTGCTCATGCACCTCGCCTGCAAGGCAACAACGTAGATGCCAGTCTTAACTGCAGCAGCAGCAGCAGCACCCAGCAAACACATGGGCAACCTGGCTGCTACAAAGCAACAGCAATGTGTCCATTCCACATTTGCCAAGTCCGCAGCACTGGTTCTTTAGGCGCGTTCTCTGCCCCTTCCTCTCGCCGAGGGGTCCCAAGGCAAGACTATCTGACGAAGCTGGCACGGGACCCTGTGACCCTCTGCCTGAGCGTGGCAGCTCACCCGGGCCGGCTTCACCGCACGCCCCATTCCCCGCACTCACGTCCCAGCAGCAGCTCTTGCTGCGCCGTGGGTGAGCTCTCGAACAGCGGTGGCAGCGCTGGTAGCTGGATGAGCTTGAGCTGCGGGTCACACAGGGACAGGGGGGTGCGGGTCGGTACTTGCCAACAGCCGTGTGCGCCAGGCGGAAGTCACTTCCCTGCCCCGCATCCTGGAGTGCATCGCAGGTTACTACTCTTGGCTCTGCCGTCAAGCCGTGGCTCCATGGCATGAGTGAGAAAAGCACGCAGCTGCTGAAAGGCCTAGATCACCCTAGGGCCGTGTTGTAAGGCGGCATGGCACTTGGGTGCGTGCGTGTGTCTTAAGCACGCCTTTCCCCTGTGCAGCCTAGGGGTACGTCATTATCTGTAACCCGCTACCCCAGTGTCAAGCCACTGCCCAACGGCTGAGGGGCGCGGGTGCCCTGGGCTGTCGTCTGCCCCCCTGCTCCAGCAGAGCAGAAGGTGAGCCGACAGCCGTTTCGACAAGCAGCTTACCTTAAGTTGACTCAGCACGCTATCCGCAGTGCTAAGATCGCCTTTGTTGCATGCATCCTGCGCGCGCACCGAATGGCCTCCTGACGCTCAGCACGCAACTCGGACCAGTGGCCCTTTGAAAGCTGACGACTTGCCTTGAACTTAGCAAGCAATTGTGTGGCCTCCTGTAGGGCCATTTGGCCGCTAGACTGCGCAGAAGTCAGTAATATGCCTAACGTTAAGACAAGATCTCAGCGCGCTCAAAGGCAATGTGTGCGACGAGTGTCGATCATGTATTGCAAGTGTGAAGATATTTCTCAGACGTCAATTGGTGTGCGCGAGCGTGTGTTCGACCCTCGTGGGGATACCCAGCGACCGATGAAGTCGTAAGGCAAGGTCCCAGAGAGTCGCTGGAACAACTGCCACGCCTGGTAACAAGATGTACACTTGAGTTGTAATAAACGATTTTTGCGTGTGGTATCTAGGGCGTTTCTTCGCGCACAAATTTCTGGCCCTTCGTGCCGAGACTCAAACCCTTGACAGGCTTGACCCTAACAGGCCATACAGCATTGAGCGCAGTCGCTTACCGTAAGAAAGGGTAGCCTCGGGTGCTGTACGATGCCACCCACTTCAGGATTTTATGCTTGGCTCTCGGGATGGCTCGACTGGCTGAGGTCGTTGTTCTTCAAAAGGGAGATGGAGCTCAGCCTTATAGGCCTAAATAAGGGCGGTAAAAGCACCCTGGTCCACGTGCTAACGACCGGGCAGTTCCAGGAGGACAGTATCCCCACGGTAGGCACACGTGCTGACCCAGCAATCCAGCCCTTGCACCCTGTGGGCTGCCACCCGGGGATACTACCAAACGGGATGCAGGATGAAAACTCGCGGCTTTCTCGGGTGATTCCACCGCGGGACGCTGTTGGCCAGAGTGTGCACAGGCTGCAGCACTAGCTAGTAGAGGTTGGGCAGGGTTGGGAGGAGGCCATGCTCGGGTGTCACTCATTGGTCGCACAAGCCCGTGCATGAAGGACAGTCACCTTCAGTGGCGGCCCGAATGTCCTGTCTGGCCGATGGAGCTGCTGCAGCTGTAATCGCAGCTGAGACTACTGTCACCTCCGCATGATGCCCATGCATCCCCTGCGCGTTACACCCACAACACTTCCCTCACACGCAGTTTACATGCTAAGCGCCGCGGCACAGGACGACATCTTGCGGCTTACATGAGTCTTGCACCCTGTATGAAGTTCCATTGACCTGTCTTTTCGTCCCCACCCACCTACCCTGCACGGCAAGGTTGGGTTCAACATGCGGAAGATGACGAAAGGCGGCGTCACCATCAAGATGTGGGACCTGGGGGGGCAGGTGGGTGGTCTCAACGTCATGCTCCAGATGAGACTCTTGCACAGGCCACGCGTGGCAGCCAGACCACGTGGCCAGGTGCTTCAAGAGAAGTATCCATCCACTCGGACTGCATACCCAGCTCGCTCAAGGCCCCACTTGCCTGGCTGGAACTGGGTTACTACTGCCGTGTGCCAGGCTTCGGGTCAGCTCACGCGCGCGCACCTCACGCCTCGCATTGTAGCATTTGTCGCATACGCCGCACCCGCCCCCGTTCCTCGGCAGGCTCGTTTCCGGAGCCTGTGGGAGCGCTACTGCCGCGGCGTGCAGGCGGTGGTGTTCGTGGTGGACGCGGCGGACGTGGACAGCGTGCCGGCGGCGGCCAGGGAGCTGCACAGCCTGCTGGAGAAGCCCAGCCTGAAGGTGGGCCGGCGTGGGATGGGTGCGGCATGGGGTGGGGTGGCATGGGGTAGGGCCGTCGCCGCACAGCCTCGAGGTTGTGGAGCGGACTGCGGCAGGGGCACGTGCTGAAAGGTGGAGGGGCTGGCGTTGCGCAAAGGCACAGGTTTGGGGGTTCGCCCATGACGCAATGAGGCAAGGGTGCTGCACGGCCTGCTGGGCAGGTAGGGGCAATGGGCTGGCCAAGGGAACTGGAACAGGGCTCAGAAGGCGGGGCAGGAGCACGGGGAGGCCCCGAGTGAGGGCGCTGGGATGGCGCGGCGGTGGTGTTGGGATGCTGCGTGACTGAGAGAGACGATGGAGGGGGCCAGGCCGCATGGAGTGGGGCAGGTGCTCCCGCGGTATCACGGCCGCGCAGGGTTGTCGGGGTCTGTCTTGCGTCATGGCTCTTCACGTCTTCAGCGAGGCGAGGGAGGCGGGCGGCAGCGGTCTAGGGTCAAGCCCCACCTTTACCACTCTGCGAGCATGCGTGGCATGGGTGAGCGTGGCGCGAATCAGCACTCTAGGAATGCGGGCACGGGAGTACAGTTTGCATGCGCACATCAAGAGGCCTAGTCTGAGTGGGGGCGCTGAGGCTGGGGCCCGTGTGTCAGGGACAGTGGGGAAATTGCAGCAGGGGCCCCGGAGGGCGTTGGCCTGCATGGTCAGGACTGGATCAGGCTGCAAGTTGGCACCGAGCAACAGGCGCCCTTGGAAAAGCACAGCCTCGCGTCTGCAGCACAGTGAAAGCACGGCCCTGGAAGCACGGCCCGAGGCCGGATAGCGGGTGATAGGGGAGGCGAGGGAGGGTAGGCAGGAGGTGTGGGCTGGAACACGGAGAGCGGGGCTGGGGAATCAGTGCTGGCTGCTGGGATTGTGCGGTGGGGTACCCTGGGGCCATAGCAGTACTACCCACGTGCGAGGCAAGTCGAGGGGCCGCAGTGAGGGGGCCAGGCGGGGGCTGCTAGCGCATGGGAGTGTGATCCAGTGTTACACTGTGGGCGAGAGCCAGGGGTCCATAGCCGGACCGAGACACAGCGACGGCCTCTAGGGCCAAAGGCACGAGCCGGGGGGGCTCGAGGCACGGGACAACGCCCGACAGCACACGCGGGGGTCTACTCACCAAGGGCGAAACCACGGCCCTGAGACGGCACAGGCAAGGCAGGACCGCACGCGCTCAGCCCGCACACACAACGCCAGGGGAGACCAACAACGGACAGCACGCCAGGGCAGCAGCAGACGGCGCACACCAAGCAGAGCACAAAGGCCGGGAATAGGAGCCGTCCAGGGCGCCCGAGCCACACGCAGCAAGGCAGCACACCACCTGCCCTCCCACAACAGCAGGCACGCTACAGTGTGTAGGGGGCCTTGGACACGTGTTACAGGACCACGCCGGACTGCAGGTGTGGCCATGGGTCTGGATGCCCGTTATCCAGGGTGGCATGGGGCCCCGCACGGCATTCCGCTGCCGCCCAGCGTGCGAGACGCCTGCTCCTTACGATACCCCGCCCCTGGCCCCTGCCCCTCCCCTGTGCAGGGCATCCCGCTGCTGGTGCTGGGCAACAAGAACGACCTGCCGGGGGCGCTGGGCGTGGCGCAGCTCACGGACATGATGAACCTGCAGGTAGGGTGCAGCGGAAGGCATTCGAGGCCCCAGGGGGTCGCGTGTGAGGGGAGACGCAGTGACGCACTGTACCTGACGCACACGGGCCGCGCTACGAATGGAGCGAAAGACCGTGCCTGATCCGCTAGTGAACAAGTGGAACACGACTTAACCGTGGATTACATTGTTGCATGCCTGCCTCCTTGCTTTCGTGAGTGCTGTACGGCATTGCCGGCTTCTGACGTGTGCGTGTTCGCCCAACTGCCCAACGACCCGTGCGGCAGGCCCTTCGCGACCGGGAGGTGTGCGTCTACTCGATCAGCTGCAGAAGCAAGAACAACATCGACACCACCCTGGAGTGGCTCACCAAGCACGCGAAGGCATGAGCAGGCGGCGGGACGAACCTGCACGTGGCGTGGCTGCCTTGGCACGTTCGTTCACAAGGGCAGGAGCTGGCGGTTCCGGCTTACGTGCATGGCACGCGGCGCGTGGTGGCGGGGCCGCCCTGACCGGGGACCCTGTCGACGGATGGCAGGGCTTGGGGGCTGCCACGGTGGCGGCAGCGGCAGCGTGGTGCTGGTGGCAGCGGTGGTGCGCGGACACATCGCGGGATCGCATAGTTTGGGTTCCGCTGGGTGCATGTGCATTTTGCAGAAACCTCGCAAGGGTGTGGCGGACAGGGATGCCGGGTGGAGAAGGCGTTGGGGACTCCATGATCTGCCTGGTGCACTGTGTGGGAGGCACGCCGGACTGCCGTGGGTTCGGCCGGCTTTGTTGTGTTGGTGAGTTGAGGTGTATCAGCCCGTGCCGCAGCGGAAGCGGGTGAGCGCCCACAGCGCGAGGAACGGGAGGAGCAGATGCCATGGTGGTTGTTTGACCTGCAACACCACCTGAGCGCCACTCCTTGCTACACGGAGTGCGTCCAGACATTGAGGGGCACCTGGACGCCGTCCGAGCGGCAAGGAGTGGCGCTCTTCGCATTGCGGCAGGTCACACTACCGAGGAAAACATCATCTGGTCGAACACGGCGCTGTTGGGCAAGTGTTCACCCCAGGGTGGAGGGCTTGAGAGTGCCAGCGCGTGGTAGTGGGTTAGGTGTGCGGCGCCGCCCTACCAACGCACCAGGCTGCTGTTGCAAGGTGCAGGGTGTTGCAGTGCGGCATGCACCCCGGCGTACGTGCACGGACGCGGAGGGCAAGGCCAGGAACCAAAGGCAGGAGCTGGCTGTCGGTATCTTCAGATGCGCGTGCAAGCTGGACAGCATTGCACTTGCAACTTGCGGTGAGCACCCCAGCAGGGGTGCACGCCTGCTGGCCTGCAGCGGCTGCGGGGAGTGGTGGTAAAAGGATGTCGTCTGAAGTGTGGATTGGTGCCGTTCGCTGGTGTAAAGTGCCATCTGGTGCGGTGGTTCAAGGTTGTGGCTGCACAGCGTTGATGTGGGTTTGCCCGCCGCCAAGGCACTCATATATGCACTTCTGATATGTACGCAGCGGTCGCTGAGCGGTACCGGTATCTGCCGTGTGCGCTACCCAGGGTGGGGGCTGTCCGCCTTGGGCTCCTCACAGTCGTCAGGGCATGTAATGGTTTCCAACTGTTTCCGACGAGAGGCTACTTGATCAGGCAGATGCACTCCCTTCCAAGGGAATGCAAGTTGAGGAGGGCTTGGTACTTGGGGGGTGGAAACCAAGAGGCTAAGACGTTGATGAGCGTGTGACGAGTGTATCTTACATTCATACTGGTACAAATCGTGTCTAAGTGATGCCTCATCAGCCGTCCGTAAGCGACACATGCAATCTGTGAAGGACTGTCCAACACCCGCACACTGGCGTCAGGCGACCGCCTTTTGCGTTGGAAAGTGTCCGCTAGCACTTGCCTCTGGCGCCCCACGCTGCTTACGGTACGGTGATGTGACCATTGCTGCTTGCGCCATTGCCTCATAAATCATACGTGGACCTGCAAAAACGTGTACTCCAGCCGTGCGAGCCGTTCCCGTTGCTCAGAGCGCTCTGGACAAACTGCCTGCAGGCCCAGTCTGCTACCCAATGGCTACGGCGAAACAAGAAGCACCTAAGCGCCGTAAGGAACACAGGCTGTATGCGCCGATACCTACGAAAAAATGTTGGTAACAGTGTAAACCATCTGGGCATGTGACATGCCACACGTTGCACTGTCTGCCTGCGCCGTAACCCCACCACACGCAAAACGGGCGGAGCCATGGCGTAAGTCATCTGGTGCGATGCATGCCGTGTAACAAAAGCCTGCTGAAGCCAAGTACAATGAACAAGACGTTAGTTACCTGAGTCCAGCTCCGGAGCTGGAGGCCCCTACCGGCTTGGCCGCCACCAGCAAAAACCGTTTTCTGCCTCAACCACATACGATGTAACACCACGTGCTGTGCCACCGGATGCCACATGAGCATCGCCAACACAACGGCAGCAACTACGCTGTCATGCCAGCGTCATTGTCTACTTCTTTTTTTTCAGTAAGCCGTATTACGTTTATGCTGATGCTTCCCTGCTGTTTACAGGAAGGCCACCGGGCGCACACCAGGCAGCTGGTAGCCCAGCTCGATCTTGTACAGGAAGGCGAAGGCGGCGTAGATGGCGGATGAGCCGCAGAAGAAGCCAAAGTAGCCCGCCGCCTGCTCGGTGTTGGGGCTCCACACTCCCCCCGCCAGTAGGGCGAAGGTGATGACCAGGCTGCTGAAGATGGTCATGAGGCAGCCGTTCTTGCGGCACGTCACCACGAAGAAGCCCAGGGTCAGGAACGCCCACAGGCCGCACCACAGCGTCTTGCCGGTCTTGGCAAGGGGGTGTAGGGCCTTGTCGGTGTGGGTTAGGTACTCCAGCAGAAACCCTGAGGGGGGAAGTAGCCGGGCACGTCCGGCGTTCAGGGCATGCGGGGCTGGCAAGGGCAAGCAGGTCCAGGGTGTGCACGACCATCGCCCACGTCGCCGTGGCGCAGCTTACTGACACTGCTACAGCAGCGCATGCACTAAAACGCACACAGTGGAGAGCCGGCATGCGATTCCAGGTTTCGCGCCCTGCAGCGAAGGGAGCTTCCCTGCTGCACACTGTCACGCCATTGCCGTACACCTCCTCTGCAGACTCCTGCACTACGCGCTATGACAGTGCTTGCAGCATGCAAGTCCTCCGCATCCCTCTGCCTGCCACTCACATCCCATCCAGAAGGCTCCGTAGCTGGCGAAGGCCGTGCCGCCGAACGTGTTGCCCTTGATCAGCTGCGTGGGGAGGGTGAAACAAGCGCACGTGTGTGATGGGTCGAGATGATGACAGTACAGCAAGGTAGGGTACGGCAAGTGCCCTCTCCCCATCTCCATACCGGTATATCACCAGACAATGCAACGGTGCGTTCAGCGGAGCTCCCCTGAACGCTACGGCGTACGGCACGCACCTCCAGCACACCAGCAACAAACTGGCCAGCGCCGCCGTAGAAGAGGGCGTAGCAGAAGACGGTTGGCAGGAAGCTCTTCTCCGCCCACTGGGTGGTGATGAACATGAGCATGCAGGTGGTCATGCCGAAGCACAGCAGGCCGAAGGCTGCACGGGACAGGGGGCGGTGGGCGATCGAGGCAGGGTGGCCAGGTGTGAGGGCAAGGGCTGAGTGGTCCTGCATGGTCCTGCACAGGGGACCCCTGGTCCTGCAGCCTGCTGCAGCTGGGGCTGGGACTAGGACCTTGGCGAAAGATATTGCGCCAGTATAACGACTGAAAGATACGGGACAATCCGATTGCTTTTTAGCTGTGAAGCTGAGATTGTCGCAGGGAAGATCGGGGCCGTGTACACTGCGGTCCGTGTGAGCACGTGTGAGTCATATAGCACCGGGCTTTGCTTAGGGGAAGTCGCTCCCCAGCCTTGGCATTCGAATACCCGCGCAATGTTGCTAGTTCCACAGCGCAGCTTGGCTTGCGGTAGCTTTTGACGCTGCGCTGCCGCGATCCCGCGCGCGACCCTCGCTCGTCCCCAAACCAACCAGGCAGCGAGTCAAGCACACTCACGTCCAGGGTCACCACGGACCCATTCGTCCTTAGTACCAGCTTCCATTACTGCCAATGCGGGATGAGCTTTGGGCTGCGCTTCAGCATCGTGTTGCTGCTCGGCACCAGCGGGCGCATGACGATGCTTCAACATGGCTGTGAAAGTGAGGGCAAGCACAAAACCCTCGCCAAGAAACGCAATGGCTGTCAGTGCAATTAGAATGCAGGACAAGTTGCACCTAAATCCCGCCACAGGGCTTTACAGGGTAATAGGGAAACACCACCATTACGACACTTATGTACCGCGCTTGGGCAGTTGGATATTTACAAACCGACGATGACAAGGATAGATTTGCATTCACCAATCACACCTGCTTGCTTGCGATGCAGCGCCCGATGAGCGACCCATGGAGCAGTTTGTGCAAAATTAGGCTAATTCCCATTAATCATCGATAACTTGACGTTTGCTACATATTGTGTAGGAGGTAACGGCAGGGTATCCGCTCTCGTGCTGGCGCTGGCCGCGCTCGCTTGGGGAGTCACCAGGGGAGCCCCCCTGCTTTGGACCTCCCATCGATGTCGTTGTGGCAGCGGTGCATATGGCGCCGTTCTTAACAAGCAGCCCCCACACACTGTCGGAAGAATTTACCTCAAGTATCCCTGGGCCCTTACCCCACTCCCCAAACAGAACTTGCCTCCCGCCGACCCTGACACCCGAGGCCCCTGCCCGCGGCAATACATGAGTTACCGGTAGTGCAACTGTGCAAGGGTAGTACCTTGAGCATCGGGCAGCTACACGCCTTTCCACGCAAGTAGCCCGGGCCAGCTCCTGCCTGGTGCTTGCGTGCCCTCTGCCAGGGGAGTTACCATGTTACCTGCTCGTGTTGCGCCCTTCTGTGGCAATGTGACTTGGCAAACCGAAGACCAGATGGTACCAACCATTTCATGCTCTCAAGACCTCGTGCCGAAGGACTGTGTCAAGTTGCTGAGGTCCAGTGTTACGTGCCCGTCTACTCCTTTTTTTCTGTGGAAAGATTTACAGGTAAAGAGACGGGAGAGGACAGGCCAGCGGGACCTCAAGGCCCGACCAGCACAGGCAAGCACCAACACCACAAAACGTCCAAACCCAGCGCACCCCGGACTGCAAAAAGGGAACACCTAGAGAAGGAGAGGACCTGAAACCAAACACCACAGAACAGGGGGAAGAGAACAAGCCCAAAGACACCAAGGGCAAGGGAAGACCAAATAAAAGAGAAGGGAAAGGGGAAAAGGCAACGTAACGACAAGAGGTTCCAACCCCCAACCCACCCTCCCAACCACGCACAAGGCACCACCAGAACCCCAGCGGGCAGGCGCCGAAACTCCTGAGCCAGCCTGTTTGACAGCTGTGCCTGGCCGTGTCATACCCTCCGAACAAACAGTCTCGCGAGATCTTGGGGATTCAATTCCGATGCTAGGTTGCTCGTGTACCGTAGGTGGTGAGTAGTGAGCGAGCGGAGCTGCATGAACTGTAGGGTTACCTGATGCTGCCAGGGGAGATCCCGAATTCCCGACTGGCCCACACACGTAGCCACTAAGAGCATGTACACTTTTGAAGACAGTGTTATATCGGGATTGTTCTTGGTCTTAATGCTTCCTGCGGTGTACAGCTACAGATGAGTCGTTCACGTCCAAAGAACCGTCAAAAATGCAGAAGCTGGATCGCAAGCGGCAAGGCTAGCACGAGCATCGCGATGCAGCTGGCACCTCCAGCAAAATGTCCAGGTATTTACTATTATACGCTACATGGTTGCAAACTTATACCGCATGTCTCAGTCATCATGCGCAGGCATACACTGTACGTTCTGACCCTGTCGGTTTTCTTCCGCGCGATATGCGCATTCCTGGACGCTCACCAACTATATGGGTCTTGGCATTCTTACAGCACCTGCAGCCTCTTTTTCGCCCCAGAGCTTGAACCAGGTGGCGCACAGCACCATGTGACGTGCGGACTGAGACTGTTGGCGACAAACACAACTATTCTGGGCCAAAGCCTAGCTTGCGATGGCAAGACCCCAGCGACACATGGAAAGGACTTCATTTACTTGGAGATTGCTCAGCAGGGCTCGGTTGTCACGCGCCTGCCCGGGGTGCATCGCGGACGAGGCGTACACGAATTTTCCGCTTGGCAATTGGTGAGTTGGGATTCAGCTGCAGAGATGCAACGTTGCTTTTTGTTCGATTCACGCTACTTTTCTGGCGTGCTGTGAGTGCGTGTAGGTGCAAACGCTCGCTCCGAAGGCAGGGCGCAGGCGCGCCAAGTTCGCTCGGCCCTTTTCACTGACTGTCTTGCACGCCGATCTTCTCTGCTTCTCAGGTCAAACCGGGGTCATATGATGTTAAGTTCATCATGGGAGCTACCGCCAATCGGGACTTTCTGCACGGTCCTTCGGTGGATGCCTTTAGGCAGGATTACCTTTGGCAAACAAAAGCACTTATGAACGACACCTCAACAGTGCTCTTGACAACTCAGCTACATAAGGAACAGTCCCGGCCGGCTGCTGGCGAGCGCCTGCCCTGCTCGGCCGGCAGTAGGTGGAAGGGCCAATGGGTCGTGCTGGCGAACAGGTGAGCACAGGTTGAACATAAGCAGAGCGTGGCATGAGGGCCGCGTTGTACGCGGTCCTGCAGGCACACACAGCACGCGCCTGGCCATACGTGCTGGGGATATTGGTAGCGCTGGCTCCCGGGCACATAGTCGGGAGATGCCCTCAGCAGTAGTGCACCCTGCGCCGTATCAACGAACACTTAGATACGTGCTGCAGAGGTGCAGACTCCTGCATGTTTCCTGCATGTGCTGGTGCTGCCGTGCCGGCGTGCGTCCCACACCCGCATGGCGTGCCCCTGCTGCGAGGAGCCCGCGGGAGTGGTCGCTACGACATGTCACACGCACAGCCTGCGCAGCAGCATGATCACCACTTGATCTTGACAATGTGACGTGTTGCCTATACCAGTCAAGACTCTGACGGGCTGCGTGTGTACTCCCTCCCCTGACCCACATCGCCACAGCACCGCCGCCTGCCCGCCCGGCGTGTGCCGAGGCAACCCCCGCAAGGTGCTCCAACTGGACAGCGCCACCAACCGCGACATGGGGTTCAGCCACGTGTACGCGCCCTGGCAGTGCGGGCCGTACACCCTGTACGACGGACCGGCCTGCCTGGCGGGCAAGCGCCTGGCCTTCATCGGCAACTCCAGGACGTACCAGCTGATGGAGTTCGTGAAAGCGCACCTGGGCGTGGAAGACGTCACCACAACAGTGACGGGGACGACGCACGGCAGCAGCGCCCTGAACAGCGACAGCAGCAGCAGCAGCAAGCACAGCCCTGTTGAGGGCCACGGACACGGCCACGGCGGACCGGCACCCCGCGGCGCCAAGGTACCCCACCCGCCTCCAGCGCAGCAGCAGCAGCAGCACAGCAGCCGCCGGAAGGTGCGGGACGCGCACGGCCACGGCCACGGCCATGGCCACTGGTACAGGCACGGTCGGCGTGTGCTCGAGGGCGGCGGGGCCAGCCGCGGTGGTGGCAGCGGCGGCAGCGGGGCGAGCATCCACTGGGTCGACCTGCAGCCGTACCGCATGGGCCTGCGGCGCGTGCTGGCCGACGTGAACCTGACGCAGCTGCTGCTGGACAACGACTTTGTGTTCATCAACAGGTCAGGCAGATGCGGTGTGGCGCGTGTTCATTTGGGCCATCACCTCACCACCTTGCATTAAGAGTAATTTCACTGGGCCGTGCTGGGTGTCCCCGGCTAGCGGCCTGGCTGGCGGCCTGTGACCCAGATCGCAATTGTTCACCCCTGCTGCTATGCCCGTGCGCCGCACCAGTACGGTACCTTGTGTCGCCGCCACGTGCTTCCTCCGGCGTACAGGCGGTGCCGTGCCGTGCAGCTACACCACCCGTACATGTTCCATCCCTCGCCCCATCCCTACTTGCCCTCGCAGTATCCTGCACGACATTGTGAACTACAAGGACGAGGCCCACGTGCGGCTGGCGCAGAACCTGGGCCGCTGGTCGTACGACATGGGTCCGGGCACGGTGGGCGCCTCCGCATGTGCGCCCACCAACGCCAGCCAGGCGCTGTTCCACAAGTACCGGCCGGTGCAGCAGTTTGAGGAGGTGAGCACCCGCCGTACACTGCCGCACCGGTGCTGCTGCACGGACTGGCTTGCCGCCAACCCTTGCTTGCAGGGCTTCAGGGGACACGCTGTTTGGCGGTTTGGGTAAATGCACGTGCACTGCAGCTGCTGCTGGCCCAGCAAGAGGCCCCGAACCTTTAGGCGTCCGCACTCTACACAGCGCTGACGTTAGCTGTGTGCTGCTTTGGGCCATCCTCCCTGTCCCATGCGGTGCTTATCCTTCCCCCCTTGCTGGCCCCTGCCCACACGGACGTGCACACCATGCCCAGGCTATTCGTGGCTTTGTGGAGGAGGTCCAGAACGCTCGTGCTGCGATCCGAGCAGCTGCAGCCTCTATAGCACACCGAAGGCGCGCCATCAGCGTCACACCCGGCAGTGGCGCCCATGGAGTCGTGGCTGGCCTATCGGACTCGGCACAACCCCAGCGCGGCGGCGATACCGCTTCCGAAGACCGTACGATTGGTGCCCCCGTGCGCATGGGCCGCCTTGTTTGGCTGATGCACGGGTACCGGCCGGGGCCCCTGCCCAACGCCTGCTTTCCGAACAACCCTGAGCGCATGGTGTGCCTCCAGCACCTGGCATTGAAGGAGCTGGAGCGGGCCGGGGTGGAGGTGGTGGACCTAGGCACCATAGAAATGGACTCTCCTGCGCAGTGGTTCTATGACGCCGTGCACATTGCGGGTGCGGCAGGCATCCAGCGGTGGGGCAGCGGGCTGGAGCTCATGGCGGTGCAGGTGCTCCTCAACAGCGTGTGCAAGCCAGGGGAGGCTGCGGGGTTGTAGGTGCACTACTCTCTGGTTCAAGACTAACGTCACGATGCCGTTTGCTGGATTGGCGCGGAGCGGTGTGTGTATTAGTGTGCAGCGAAGGTGTGTGCATTGTTTGCAAGGGCGTGCATTGCGGCGAAGGGGGCACCACCTGGCTGGTGGGGCCGGATACAGCCCCATGGACCGTGCAGTTTGAGGTTCTAAGCACACAAGCATTCATATTTCTGACATCTGGCAAGCATTCATGTGCGCAGGTAGGAGGGCGTGGTGACGGCGGGACTTGAGAGCAGAGCGCAGAGGGTACGAATCCTATGTCCGAGTAGCAGCATGGGGGCTTGCGGCCGTGCATCGATGGTGTGCACAGAGGTCGATGTGGCGCTGCGCAGGCACTGAGTCATGCACACCCGTGCAATGTGGACAGGTACATTATTTATAGTGGGCATTGGGCTTGTAGAGGGCATGCACCTGCTCACATGCATGCACTGTTTTGGCGATCAGGCTCCGGTCACGAACGTCGGCACGTGGCGGAGCAGCATCCCCACCGCCGCATTGGCTGGTGGAAGGGAGTACGGAACAGGTCGTGTGGGTTCATTCAGGCGGGGGCAGACGTACGCCCACGTATATTGGCTCGTCATTCATGTACCAGCAGCTGACGTTATTTGCACCCCTTGATTAGCTAGACTTGCAATGTTTATGGACTGACCATGGGAGCTTCCCTACGAGCAACGCCGCTGTGCTTTGGCAAACTGCGAGAGGCCTTCGGTCAAACCGCACCATGCATCCTTTGTGAACGTCATGCCATCTGCTGTTTGTCCCAGCTTGTCCCGAAAAGCTTGTGCCTGCAGTCAGTGAGTCAGGTATTGCTCTGCTGTACCCAGCAGAGCCTGGGGCCGCCATGTGCATGCTGCTGCCACCACCATATGGGTCGTGGGCTCGCAGGGAAACGAGCGTTCAGAACCCAGACTCCAATGCAAACGGGTGGTACGGTGGCAAACACATGCAGCCGGCAGCCCTAGCTTGTATGTATGAATTCGCAGTTTTGGTCGCCATCCAGAGCCTGGCCCCATCCCAATGGGAAAGCAGGGCTGGTCCCGGCGATCAGAGGCACGGCGCTTCCCCACGGACAACAGGCCTCCAGTGTGGAGCCTAGCTCGTGGAGCCACCCACGATACACTGGTCACGGACGGGGCACAAACCCTGCAAATAATGTCTAGCAGCATGCTGCCCTACCGGTACGTCCTTTGTGGCGTGTCATGCATGGCACGTGTCTCCCCTGGCACGTGTCATGCGACAGGCGGCGCCCGACGACCCCAGGCCACGAGGGCAGCGGCATGCGCTGCGGATTACCATAAGAAGTCAAGAGAACTGAGAAGCTGTTGCGGTTGAGTCCCATAACGTCTGGGGTACTGGGGCATGCAGCGCCCCTGATGCGCGCGTGGGGTGCCGGCAGTGGGTGCAGGTGGGTGCGCTGCGGGGTAGCGAGTCCGGCAGACGGCGGAGCTCTCCCACTCACCAATGCTGGGCTGTCTTGCTCTTTAACATATTGGTTTCTATAGCTTAAGCTCATAGGCCTTCAGTCCCCTGTTCAGGTCAAGCTGGGCCGAGGAGGCATCTCCGCTCAGTACGTGGAGGAGGCTCATCACCGCCCGCCCTCGCTCCTACCCTGGAACTGTACCGCGACTTCACGCACCGCTTCACAACAGCTTGCGCTCAATACGGATAGATCATAAAATCTATCATGTAAAGTTATGTTTTTGACAGGCTAGAGTTTACCCAGGGCTTTGGGCGGTTTTGGGCCCCAGTGTCTGCTGCCCCACGGGCGGTCGGCGACTCCAACCCGAAGGTGCATGGAGGCACCTCTACGGACAAACCGCCAGCCTCCCCGCAGTACCCAGTCTAGCTCCAGCTCCAGCGTGTATGTACTGCACCCGACGGCTTTGTGACTATAAGGGCCGATAGGGTCATAGTTGATGGTAAATCAGTCAGAGACAGAGCGAAAGATTTCTCTGTAGGGATTCGTGGTAGTTTTATAGCACGGGTCCTACATTATATATTGTAACAAGTTCTTCCGGGCCAGTAACTGTGATAGCCGCGCCTTGTGTCGCTTACCAGCTCTTGCATTTCCTGTACCAGGATCAAGGCAGGTGTGCCGGCGGTATCGCTTCCTACACCGCTTGAACAGATCAACACAGGAAGTTGAGGCCGATCCTGGTATCGTCTGTGAACAGCCATGGGGCGCATTGCAGCCAGGCGCGGCTGGCATCAGCGGCTGGTCGCGCTAACCGTCGCACTCGTCGCCTTTCAGGTGCGTGCAGGAGCAGTGATAAGCCGCAGCTCTGCGTGGGCGTTTCCGCACATCATCCTAACATGCATTCCTTGCACCTGCAGATCGCTGTAGCCGGTGCTGAAGCGTCTGAGGATGGGCGGAGCCTAGATGTGACAGGTGGGGTGCTGCGCTGAGCGTCGTGCGCAAGCGCAAAAATCAGAACCACGCGCTGCTGGCTAGTAGTGTGCGCGAACATGAAAACGTAGAAACATGAGCACGAGCACACCTTGGACCAGCTTGGACCTCAGCAACATGGCACCAGCCCAGGGGCGGGCGCACCGTAAGCCAATTGGGCGCTACCTGCCCCACGTCTCACGAAGAAAAAAACACGGGAAGGGCAAAATGCCTGAGCCATGTCTGCAGGACGCTGCCCGCTCGGCGAGCCTATATGGACCCTTTCAATAAATGCAAAGACGTGTCGCTTAGGCCTCTACGTACTGCCCTTGCCGCTTCAGGCGCTTCCGCTTCCGTTGCCCGCCGCCTGCTGGGCAAGGGCAGCGGCAAGTGGCAGGGCTCTGGCCCCAAGCCTGGCAACCAGGAGACCGACTCTCTGGAGCAGCGGCCCCCGTACCCCTTCAAGGGGATCCAGCCCACCGACAGCTACTCCCGCACCCCCCGACCCGGCCGCTCGGGATTCACTGCTGCGCCGCCCGTCCCGCCCAGCCCTCCGAGCCCTGCCCAGCCCAGCCCTGGCGTGGGCGTCAGCGGCGACGTCACTACCGGCGTCATCCTTCCCGTGCCAGTGTACGGCAGCCCGGCACCCTCACCCAGCCCCAGTGACGACGAAAATGATGATGACCAGGGCGCGGGTGAGGCCCCTGGGCGCGGCCGTGGCCGTGGCCGTGGCAGGGGCCATGGCAGGGGCAGGGGCAGGAGTCACGGCCACGGCCACGGCATTGACGTCGGTGTTGGTCTCGGCGTCCACTCGGGGTCCACTGCTGCTCCGCCCGCCCCTCCCAGCCCATGCAACACGCCCTCGTTCGGTCCCGACCCCGCGCCCCCACCGTCCCCCCTTCCTGACGACGGCACCTTCACTGAGGTGGACGTCAGCGGCGATGTTACCGGCGTCATCCTCCCCGTGCCAGTGTACGGCAGCCCTGCGCCCTCCCCCAGCCCCGGCCGCTTTCCTTCCATCCGCGCACCCCCTGCTACATACGGTGGCGGCGATGACCAGGGTGACAACGAGGGTGAGGATGACCAGGGCGAGGACGACGGCGTGGGTGCGGCCCCTGGGCGCGGCCACGGCCGCGGCCGTGGCAGGGGTCATGGCTGGGGCCAGGGCCAGGGCGGTGACGACGGCATCCATGGCGACGGCACGGATGTCCCCGGCGTCATCCCGAGTGTGCCAGAGGATGCCGCCGCGCCGCCGCCAGCCTTCGAGTATGATGCGCCCACGCCCAGCCCTCGTCAGCACGGCGGCCGCCAGCCCTCCCTCAGCGCCCCCATCCAGGTCGTGCCAGAGGATACCACCCCGCCGCCGCCAGCCCCCGAGTACGACGCCCCCACACCCAGCCCCCGTCAGCACGGCGGCCGTCAGCCCTCCCTCGGCGCCCCGCCGGTGTACGGGAGCGGCCCTGCGCCCAGCCCGCGCCCCGGCCGTGGCCCTGGCAGGCAGCCATCAGTGGGCGTCCCTCCCGTGTACGGCACCCCGCAGCCGCCGTACAAGCTGGTGTGCCGTGGTGCTGGCACGTACGTCAAGGCCTGGCCCATCAACAAGCAAGCGGTGAGGCTTCGGGGCTGCAACACCAACATTACTTCGAATACGCTTTTCCGGGATAGCTACAACAAACCGTGGAGAAAACCGATTGGGAAACGGGTTGGGGGATTGCAGGTATGTGCTTGGTAACATCTGCGCTATGGGGAAGCCAGGTGTAAGATTACTTTGCATTGATCATCTGAATGTGTGAGGCCACATACACCCTACCGGCTGAGCTGACCCTCCCTGTCCCCTCCCCTGCGTTCCCTGCCCCCGAATGCGTCCCTGCCCTACTCAGCCGTTCATCACCCTACCCATCGACTCCTCCGACCCCTCCGGCTCCCAAGAGCGCAACATCGGGATCTGCCGTGACGCCTGCGTGTCCCGCCCCGGCAACAGCTGCAAGGCCTTCTACTACAAGACAGGTGCGTGCGGCTGTGATGCTCCTCTGCGTGTGTGGCCTGCGCATGTCTCAAGGCATCCTCCAGCTCCTTTGCCGCCTCCACCTCCTTTGCAACTTTCAACGGCTTCAGCTACCCTTGCCCGCCATGCACATCTTCACCGATTTGCTTCGCTGTCCAACGACCACTTACCCATGCCAACATGCCCCTGCTCTGTTTCGTCCTGGCAGACGGCTCGTGCTACCTGCTGCGCGCCCGTGGTCGCTTCGTGGAGGGCAGCCACCACACTCTGGCCGCGTGCTTCGTGGTGCATGGCGCAGACGTTGACTTCGACGAGTTTAGCGATTAGGACCCTTAGCTGTTGGGTTTGATTCAGTGCGTGGGTTAAGGGATGAGTGCGTGGAGCGAGGGCTTGGAGCAGCAGGGTGGATTAGCAACTAGCAAGAGTAGCGTGGTACGGACCATTATTGCCTGGCAGGATGTGGGTTGCATGCTAGCGGGTAGTACATATTTATAGCGGGACGATTGTTCCTCGTATCTAGTGATGGCGGCAATAGGGACTGCCCAGGGCGAGGCTCTGAGGTGGTGTTGGGGATGTAGGCTGCATGCAAGCGGGGTACATACGTACATAGGTATAGCGGGACGATTGTTCCTCATATCTAGTGATGGCGGCAATAGAGACTGCCCAGGGCGAGGCTCTGAGGTGGTGTTGGGACTGCTTGCGCCAGCGGGCAGCTAGCTCTGCATGCATTCAGCTTGCGGGTCTGGATGCTTGCGTTGCGCGTGTATAGCCTACATAGCTGCATGATGTCTGCTGAAGCGTTGGGAGGCAATCATTTGGCTGTACTGCAGTTTGCGGTACTTTAGCAGGCGTAGCGGTGGGCGGTGGGCGGCGGGCGGCGGGCGGCGGGCGGCGGGCGGCGCCGCGGCGGGCGGCGGGCGGCAGCGGGCGGCGGGCCGTTCTCTCCTTGTTTTCTCCTTGTACGGCGAAAGTGCATGGAGACTCTTTTTGCACGGTACCTCGTTGAGGGGCTCCGGCCCTACCCAAACAGGGACGATTCTTCCCTGGTACATACACATGCACATGGCGTTGTTAGACAGTATGGTGCCTATACATAGAAAGTTGCGAACGTGCTGCTGGTCGATGATTGTGAGAGCAGGAGAGCAGGGTGACGTCACGGCATGGACCCTGGTTTTGTTCCTGGTTTTGGATTTTTTTGGATTGGACAGAGCAAGGAAGGTGTCACATCACGTGGACATATTATATTAACGACAGTTACAGGTGTTGGCAGATGGGACGAGCGGTGCATCAGGCCTTATGACGGAAGAGGCATGTGATTCTACCTGTACAATCGGTGCCTAGTGCTTGCGTGACTGCTGCATTAACTGAGCCGGGCATCAGCTGCCGCGGTACTGCTTACCCGCACACCAGCAGTGTAAACCACTTGGCTTGTTACGCCACACCATACGGTGCATTTGATCTGACTCAAGAGGGGTAAAGACGAAGCACAGCTACGTTCCTTCAAAACAGTGCACATGTCTCTATTTTTACTGCGCAGAGTGTGCTCAAATGTACTCCGTATGCTTTCGTAAGTAGGGCATTCTTTGAGACTCTGCAACTTATCCTCAACGGCATGCGGGTCAC
>QAXN01000054.1:0-10285 GCA_004335795.1 Chlamydomonas sp. 3222
CGCCCACCCGCTCACCTGAGTAGTACTCACCTTGAGTGTCCCATTGGTATAAAGCTGAGGGCTGTACGGTATGTACGATACCTACCTCTGACACGACCGTGCTTGCGTTGATCGTCCTCACACCCTTGTCCTGCTCCGGCTCTTAGCACAGCTCTCCTCATCCGTGCCACTTCAGTCAACCACCACTACGACACTTGCGCTTTACCCTGCCCCTGCCGGAGCTCCCACGAATGCCCCCACATCTGCACCTTTCCATGCGCTTTGCTCCGCCCACTCCAACCCGCACAGCTCCCTGCACATCAACGAGCTGGAGTCCGTGCCGGCGGAGCTGGGCCGGCTGACCAAGCTGGAGGCGGTGTCGCTGCACAAGAACCGCTTGGCCCGCGTGCCGCCCGAGATGCTGCTGGGCCTGGCGGGAGGCTGCTGCCGCCTGTCGCTGTACGAAAACCAGCTCACAGAGGTGGGGTACGTGTAATGCGCGAGGAAACTGTGGGTGGGAAAAGGTGGACAGGGGCGGGTGCGGTGACCACTGGTTTTTGGGCGCCGTTTAGCGACACGGACGAGCGAGGCTTGGGGAATTGGTTAGGGGTGCACGGCGTTCGGCAGCGGTGCAAAGGTGGTGAGGCGCCCGGGTAGCCCATGCGATGGAGTACGGCAAACGTTCGCGTCTCACGGCAAGGTTGCGAGGCCGGGAGTTGTGGTGGAACGTTGACAAGTACGCTGACCATGTGCGGGGTGAGCAGCTGTGGGCCGTGTGTGCTTGCTCCGATACCGGTAGGGGCGTGTGCTGGCTTGGTGTGACAGCCGACGTGTGCTTTGGGTAGACAGGACGGAGGCATGGCCGCAAGGGACCCCTGAAGAACCGCTCTTGGCTGCCGCCTGCTGTGCAGGTCCCGCCCGAGATTGGCTGCCTCAAGTACCTCCAGGAGCTGTGAGTGGGCCGGGGCGTAACGCTGCTAGTCATACCGTATCCGCGATGTGTGCCCATCCTACACACTGGAGTACCGCTCCTTACTGGTGATGCACATTGCATCGGCCGTCATGTGCAATGCAACGCCATTGCCTGCAGGCCGCTGTGCCCCGCCGCGAGGCACCGCACCCGTGCCTCGTCGCCATGAGCTCACTGCCGTCCACCAATCTAATGCCCTCGGGGCTCCCAACCATTGCCTACCGGTAACACAAAAAAAACCCGCCCCTTCGCCCCCCGTCTCCTCCCCTCCAGCTGGTTGTACGAGAACAAGCTGACGTCCGTGCCCGGCGAGCTGGGCTCGCTGCCCGAGCTGAAGCGCCTGTGGCTGGACCGCAACCAGCTCACCACGCTGCCGCGGGAGCTGGGCAACCTGTCCAAGCTGCAGGTGCGCGGTGGACGGCACTGAGCGATGGGGACGCCAGGGGTTGGCACCATGGCTTTGCCCGAAGTTGCTTTCGCAAAGAACTGGACTTCCGGAGTGGCCTTGTTGGCCTACATGCTGGACTGGGTACCTTGCCGTGCGTACGGAGGAGGTCATCAGCAAGCAGGGGCTGTGCTTGCACTGCAAGATTGCAAGGATGGCTGTTTGACCAACACGGAGATTACCAACCCTCATGTGCACCTGTGTGCTGCCTCGCCCCCAGGAGCTGTACGTGGACCACAACCAGCTGGTGGAGGTGCCGGAGGAGCTGGGCCAGCTCACGCAGCTGCGCAGGCTGTAAGTGGGGAGCCGGGGAACGGTGGGGTGTGGGCCCGCAAATTTACGCTCTCACAACCCCTTCGCCGAGCACCCTGTCGCCCCGAGGGCCCAGGTACCTGGAGTTCAACCCGCCGTGACTGTGACTTGGTGGGCACACCACACACACGCGCACACCGCTACACCCACGAGCACGCACGGCACAGCTGCTTCTGCCGCAGGCAGCTCCTCCTCTCAGCGCTGGACGGTCACTCCAAACTAAATACCCTGCACCACCGCCGCACACACCCCCGACCGCCCCCTGTTCTCCGCCCGTTACCTGGAGAACTTCCCGCTTCACTCGCCCGCGCCCTCCCTTTCCCTTCGCCGCCAAACCAGCTGTCTTCGCGTACCTGTCCACGCGACGCCCGAAATTGTTAACTCACGCTTCGTGTGTACCCCCACCGCTGTCCCCTGCCAGGTACCTGGAGGACAACCCGCCTGGTCTGCTGCTGCCGCCCGCCGTGGCAGCCCTGCCGTGCCTGTCGGAGAGCGTCGACTACGGCGCAGCCGACAGCTTCAAGCAGGAGATGCAGACGTACAAGTAGGGAAGCGGTGCCGGTGTGCCGTGGGTTAGCGACGGCGGCGGCAGCGCGCGAATGTGGTGGGCAGGGCGCAAGGCGGCGTACAGCAGGTGACCCTCAGCGAGCGGAGTGGGCACCACGGTGCGGAGCCGCTCAGTGCGGAGGACTGGACGCGGGCGACCGCAGGTACATGTACTTCAGGGCTGCAGCGTGAGGGTTGGTAGGCATGATGGTTGTATGGCTTGGGGCGGGCGGTCGCGGCTGGGGCATTGTTGGCTGTTAGGCACGCCATCCGTATTGTTGGGTTGATGGCATTAACGTGAGTTACGGTTTAGTGCATGTTGGTCACAAGGGGCTCGTGCTTGTTGCGCTGCCTACTACAATACATGCTGGTTTGGTTGTTGATTCTGTGGATGCTGCCTTACTGATTTCGGTCTGGACATCTTTGGCAAGATCTTGCCCATTCATGCCCGCTATTTGAGGGTTTGATGTTTTATGCACCCTGCCATGCAACAGGCGTAGGTAAGCGATGGTTCTGGACTGACTGGCCGCTTCAGCATTTGCAGCCGCAAATAAACCGCACGGAGGAAGGGCAGACACCCTTGCGTACAGTGGAGGCCCTGCATACGCACGTATGGCTGTGTGGCACGCGCGTACGCTAAGACGCTAAGCAATAAGGCTACGTGACGCACCATCTGCTGCTGCGCACGGTTGCTGGTATGTGGTTGGTGGTATGGTGGGTACAGTAATTCAGCTGCAACTGTGTCCTTGTTCCCTAGTGCACAGCTGTGTAGGGTCATGTTGTTGTTCCTTCTGGTCCACATGGTTTCGTTGGATGCTCCTCAAAGGCCGATTCGCATGCAGATGACGTTGCAAGGACGGTTGACTCATGGCAGGCCTCCTTGGGGCTTGGACTTGCTGGGGCGTGACTGTTAAGCCTCAGGACAGGAACGGCATCATGCTCCTGTCATTGGCGTGAAGCATTAAAGTACCGTAGGGTGGAGGCTTGTGAGGTCCACTCTGGCACGGGCTATGGTCATGGAATGGACAGATCATGGCGTGTGTGGTAGGTCTGACCGTCCGTCCTATCTGGTGGCCTCGGGTTGCCAGCTCATTTCTCTGACTCCACATCACATACCGGTGTAGTGTACGGCGTCCTTCCTGACAAACAATGCGCTTAGCCAACGTGGCTTCCCCAGGACTCTCCTGTGACGTCTCAGCTCTGACCATTGTGAACACGGTTGTATTCTTGTACGTGTCGAAGCGCCAGACGGCTGTTTGTTTCGTTGAGGTGCGAGGTCAGAGCAGGTGCAGAACTACAAGATAGCGTGCACTGCTGAACTTTGCATAGATCGTTGTACCAGCAGTTACAAGTCTACTGCTAAGGTCACATGCTGCACGCTGCGTAGGTAGCGAGGCGGAAAGTTCGCCACAGGGGATGGCGCAGGGGAGAGCCGCCCAGCCCGGTTTCGGAGGCCTGGGGGAGGAGGGCGCCTGTGGTCCCATGTCAAAATCTTTCCCATTATAAGAATACAAACGCCTATCAGCTGATCGGCTGACTGCCCAAATTGGAAGCTGCTGCATAGAGGACTTACGACTCTAGCCGAACTCTGGCTGACAAAGGAAGGCCGAGCACCATTTACTACTTCCCACTAGGTTCTCTTCAGTTCTAGAATGGCGCACACATTTTGTCGAGCCAGACCAATAGTGTCAAAGGCATGCACACCCAAAGAGGCGCTGGCGATTGTGGATGAGCTGCTGGCTTCATCAACGCCGCTTCCCGAGGGTAGCAGGGCGAATGTGATGAGCATACAAACACAGCTTCAGGTGCTTGAGGCCTTTCCAATCAGCAAGCTCTCGGTGGCCAAGCGAGCGACGGCGCCGAATGGGCAAGCTGCTGCAGACACTGGCAAGCAGAGAGCCAGTGCGGCCATCGATAAAGCAGGAGGCAAAACAAAAGATGCTGAGCGTTCAGGCAAGAAGTCAAAACGGAAAGGAGATGGGGACTCGGAGCGGAAGAGTAAGAAGAAGAGGCAGTCCGAGGCAGCTTGAGGACGGCATAACGGGTGTTGGGGATGACTTGCGTGGCAAGGGGATTAGGTTTGGTGTCGGCTTATTGTCAAGGGCGTAGTAACGGGGTGGAGGGGCGCGGGAGGGGGACCGGCGTTGTCAGGGGAGCTCTCGCGGCCTACCTGCTGTGGTGTGCGCCGGCTGTCTTGGCACATACTATGGCGAGGAATAGCTGAACCACAAGGAGATAATGCAATGATGGGTGGAGCACTAGGTGACGAGACTTAAGCTGAGCACTGCGTGCCAGGTGTCGTTAGCCTGCCAGTACAGCATCGCCATCAGACCACAATTGTGCATTTCGGCCGCGGCATTCATTGACGGACTCGATGGCAAGGGCATTCCCAAGCCTGTGCTAGTATACAACCCAGCTGCCGCCATGCACCATGGCCCCTGCCGTGGACGTTGCGGGTTGGCATGGTGTTGGTGCGGAAATGACGTCTAGGATTGGTGGTGACTGTGGGGCATAGGCTTGCATGAAGCTTGCAATGAATGAGCTCTTTGATGCATGAAGGCAATACGAGTGCGAGGAGACGGGCTGCAGTGCATTTTCTGCTGGCGGGGGGCCCTGGGGCCAGAGACGTGCACAGGTGGTGTTGGATCCCGACCTTAATGGGAACTGGGGGCTGCTTGAGGATGACATACGACGGTGTACCAGAACAACTGCAAAGGGTCAAGCGATGTAACGACAGATGAAGAGGTTCTGCTGAGCTGTCGGTTGAGTCTGCTAGGCACATTTAATTCTCTATCCGAGGTGTAGCCCGGCCTAGGCCGCTGACAGCCGCGATCCTGCTTGGTGTACCGGTACTTCACGAAGGAAGTGTGGTTCCTACTTTTTCGCGGCAGCTGCACGCTTGCCTTGCTCGCTGCACATGTTGGCCCCTGCGTGCCGGCCTCCCTGCGTGCCTACGCACACGGAGCAACCTCTCGGCGGCACTGTGCACGGCCACGGTGGCCTCTCATGGTCTTTGGTGGTGCCGAGACGTGCCCAGGTGGGCGGAATCTCTCTCTCTCTCTCTCTCTCTCTCGTGTCACGTGCGTATGAGGCAGGGGAGCGCGATTCCGGATGCGCGTGCGCTGCTGGATGCTCAGGCGAGGGCAGCAAGCTGCTCTCCGTACGCCAGCGCACCGGCACCTTTTGCAGTCCAGCAATGCAGGGTAGCAGATGCGGCTGGAACAGGTGGATAAGCCTTGCCCGCAGTACTCGGAGGCTGAGGGAGAGGCGGTGAAACTAGGCGGGGGCGACCTGGCGCGGAATCACCCTCTGTGTAACCGTGTCTGAGTTGCTTCAGTGCTGCAAATGCTCCACGGACGGGATAGATCATGCTCAAACATTGCCTAGATTGGCCTAGATTGATCCCGAAAGCAAGGTTACTTGCGGCGGGCGGAGCGGGCGTCGTTCAGTGGAAGGTCGCCACTGCAATGGCAGGCAATGGTGCATCATAACCTACGCGGCTAATGATACCTTCATGCTGCACGCAAGTCACGCCGCTAGGTGATGCTCGTGCCCAACGTCGAGTAATAGTACGTTGTGCACTGCTACGTACCGTTAGACAAAAGGGCGGGCAGGGTCACCACTGCTGACATGATCACAGCAAGTCAGCAACCGTTGCCTCCACCGCTGGCTGACGTTAGTTTGACACGTGCCGCGGAACGTGACAGCTGTAAAACATGCTGACAAGGACTTCTGTACGCATTCCTCAGAAGTGCGTTCGCTGCGTATCCTAGTGCAACGGATATTCCGTGTTTGAGGCGGTATCCAGCGGCGCAGCGTGTTCAGGTGCCCGACGTACGGCAAGTTGACCGTTTGCAGAATCGTAGGCAGGGCCAACGTCGTCTCTGGGAGGGCAGCACCTGCAGGGGGGCTCCCCTGAGCACCCAAACTCAGGCAACAAAGAAGCGAACATAGTGAAGAGCTGAAGACATCACTTTGACCAAATGGCGACATGGCACTCACGCGAAGCACAGATCGATGCAACTGCCATGTGCGTGGCAGCTGCACCGATCCATGCAAGATCCCAGGCAGAGGGGTGCACACCCCTTCCTGGGTCCTTGCTTCCCCGAGTCTCTCATTTGTTACATATTTCGAAGAGCAGCAGCAAACGTCGTCCCACTGTCCGCTGCCATGCCCACGAGTGTCCAGACTCCAGCGTGCCCAATGCCCTTGCTTGGTTGCGGGATTGGGGCCCCGGCCAGTTGCTCTGCTTGCTGTTTTAAAAGCGTGCCTGGCAGAAGTCAGAAGAAACGCTGATGCACGTCAATGGTAGAGAACAAAAGGGCCCGCTTGCTGACGAATCTTAAGCAGGCAGGGGCGGACAGAGCAGGGCGCTGGGGGGCCTTGGCATGTCCGTGCCAAGGCCCTGCGGCCCACGGTTCATGGAACTCCCCTGGAAGCGTCAGTGCGCCGCGCACTCTACTACACGCCATGCTCTTCATTGTCAAAATAGATCTATTGCCCTGTCCTTATCCTGAATACATCGGTCTTGTGCGGAGCCAGTCGCCTTCCTGCAAGCGGCCAAGAGTACATACTTGCGTCCGCGCGTGCATGATTCGGCGCAGCGGAAGCAAGAAACGAAAGTGCGCATATGCAAGCTGCGGCTTACGCTTGGACCTTTTGATACATAGGTACTAGATGTCTTTGAATGGCGCGCCAAGTTCGCATTATTATAACCCGCGAAGGTGCATCGAATTCTTGCTTCTAGAAGGCCAGCTAATCCCGCTGCCTCACTGTTTCACTCCACACATTACACCTGCGCCATGGCTTCTGCGCACTCGAGCCATTTGCAAGACACTGAGTGGTAGGAAGTAGAGGCCATCCCCCCGCTCGGTGACTACCGCCCACCTTACCTCGCTGCTTCGGCGGCCCCCTGACGGTCTGGAACGGTTGAGTCCGTGGGTTACGGCCTGGGTAGTCAGGTATAACAGGCTACCTTCTTACACTTCCGACAAAGCATAATGAAAACATTATGAGTAGATCTTTACTGCTAATCATACGCCACTGTCATTTGGTTTCACGGCAGACGTTGCCCGCCCCCTCACACGTAGTACAGGGCCCCAGCGCATTCCAGCCCTGCTACCATATATACCCCAAGCTACCCAACGGTCCTGCACTTCATTCGGGCTGAGGACGTCGTTTGCGTAGCCGGAGCCGCATAGGTAGGATGGTAATAGTCTTGCAGAGGCTGCCCATAGCTTCCGCGACACTCGAGAAATATCCGAGTACTGCTGTAAAGCCACACAGTCAAATTCACGCAAGATCGATATGTATATATAGCATCTTTCTTTCGGCCTGTCAGCTTCCTGACGGTTCATTTATTTGCACCTCGCAGGGCCGGTGTGCTATCGTTCACGGCAAAATGGCGCGACCACCTCTCATGGTCGCCCTGCTATCTTGCTTAATGTAGGTAGCTTCAGTCAATATCTGACTACCCCGAGCTCTCTGTGCGTGTGCGCATTTTGTGGGCTCACAAGATGTCCTGCTGCTACATCGCGAGTCCGCTCTGACACTGATACCTCTACATGGCATGAATTCTTCCTCTGCTTATTTCCTTTCTGCAGTTGTCTGGCCGCGATGGGCTCCGTCGCGGCTACCAACGGGAACGCCGCGCCTTGCGAGGTTTGCTGGGAGTGGTCCATTTCCACCGCCGGGAACTACTTCCGGCCCGCGGTCTGTAGGGATGCCAGGCAGCACATCTCCTGGACTATTCGCGACCTCGATCGCCATGGTAAGGGCGCTCCTGAGTTGCACATGCGCGCCCAGCCTCGCGCCACGTGCCTATCGACGCGCCCTGGCAGGAAGCCTGCCGTGCTACTGACTGGGGATGGCAGGGGACCTTGTTACTGACTCGCCCCTTACCCCACGTGCTCTGCAGGCCTCATCCAGAGCGGCTTCCGCGTTGCTGACGCCGAGTGCGACCGTGACAGCGTATGGATCTGCGGTGCCTTCAAGGACTCGTATGCTGCAGAGCAGTACGTGAAGCTCTTCAAGGCTGCCTTCTCCTCAGACGCCGACAAGTGCGGCATCGCCATGCCCGGCTCCAACATGTGCACGGCCTTCCCTGGCGCCAAGATCACCCTGGTCAGCTATGACTGGGTGTCCAAGTACGACAAGACCTGGACTCGCTCTGACGGCTGGTACAGCTCCAAGCACGACGTGCCCAAGAAGTGCAGCAGCTGCGACATCTCTGCCCAGGTGGTGTGCCCCCAGGCAGCTTCCCCCCCGCCCCCCAAGCGCTCTCCCCCGCCCCCCAAGGCCGTCGCCTGCGAGGTGTGCTGGGAGTGGGCGGTCACCCACCCCAAGCGCTTCTATGACTACTTCTCTGGCTACCGCTGCGACGCTGCCATCAAGCAGATCACGAACTCTCTGAACGCCATTAACAAGCGCTGTGAGTTGGTATTGGTTGGATAGGCAGTTTCTGGGGCACCGCTATGCGTGATGTTGGGGCCGGGTGCAGCTGGGTTGTGGTACCTGCCGAAACCCCTGGGCAAGCTGGGTACCTGCGTACGGTACGGCTGACTGTTCGTCCCTGCATACCATTGCACACTCTGGCAATGTTCGCTCTTTCCTGTTGGCCAACACTCTCCTGACGCATCACCTGATCATGGATTTCACTTCTCTTCCCCCTTACCCTACGTGCCTCGCAGTGCCATGGTCTGCGGCCTTCAGCATCAAGGACGCCAGCTGCGACCGCGACAGCGTGTGGATCTGCGGCGCCTTCCCCGATGAGCACGCCGCCGAGAAGTTCGTCTACTACTTCAAGGACGCCTTCTCCAACGACTACGACAAGTGCGGCGTTGCCATCCCCGACTCCAACATGTGCTCCGCCTTCCCCGGCGCCACCATCTCCCTGGTCAGCTACGACTGGGTGGCCAAGTATGACAAGACCTGGAGCCACTCCAGCGGCTGGTACAACTCCAAGTCCAACGTGCCCAAGAAGTGCAGCGCCTGCGACATCTCCGCCAAGGTGGTGTGCCCCGAGCGCAGCCCCCCTCCGCCCCCCAAGGAGGTGCCCTGCGACGTGTGCTGGGAGTGGACCGTCACCAACAGCAAGAGCACCTTCGACTACTTCGCTGGCTACCGTTGCAGCGCTGCTACTAAGCAGATCACCACCACCCTGAGCAAGATCAACCAAGCCAGTGAGTAACAGTGCGAGAGTGCTTACGGTGTGGTTTAGCGGTCTGCTTCCAGGGCCGGGTGGGTATCTGGCTATGCCAAGCAGTGACCATCTGATGCACAGGGTTGTGTCGAACTTGCGGGAGTGATGTAGTGGCTATAGGAAGTCTATGACAAGGGAGCGAGGCAGGGTTGGAAGGCTCCGTGTGTACTGCTGGAGGGAAGGGCCCGCTGACTGCAACTTGCTGCCGTACGAGCACGTGTCATGTGAGCTTGGCGCGTACTGTTGTGCATTGAGCTGCATGTCGCACCGCATACCGGTAGCCTTCCATGTACCAAGGTGTGACACGTGCCTGCTTGCTTTGGTGCCTGCCCGTAGGCTGGGTCCATGGCGGCTTCACTATCCACGAGACCAGCTGCGACCGTGACAGCGTGTGGATCTGCGGTTCCTTCAAGAGCGAGTACGCCGCGGAGAAGTTTGTGGCTGCCTTCAAGGCCGCCTTCACCACCGATCATGCCAAGTGCGGCATCGCCATGCCCGACACCAACATGTGCTCCGCCTACCCCGGCGCCACCATCACCCTCCACAGCTACGACTGGGTGGCCAAGTACGACAAGACCTGGAGCCACTCCAGCGGCTGGTACAAGCCCATTTCCTGGCCTAAGAAGTGCACCAAGTGCGACATCGAGGCCGAGGTGGTGTGCCCCAACCGCAGCCCCCCGCCTTCTCCTCCCCCGCCCTCGCCCCGCCCCCCGTCTCCCCGTCCCCCGTCCCCCTCTCCCCCTCCTCCCTCCCCCGCTCCTCCCTCTCCCCCCAGCCCGCCCCCGCGTCCTCCCAGCCCGCCCCCGTCGCCTCCCATGCCCCCGTCGCCTCC
>QAXN01000054.1:10383-84867 GCA_004335795.1 Chlamydomonas sp. 3222
CCCCCCCCCCCCCTCCCCCTCCCCGCCCCCGCCCTCCCTCCCCTCCCCCTCCCAGCCCCCGCCCCAGCCCCCGCGTCACCCCCACTGCGGCGCCCATCCCCACTTGCGACGTGTGCTTTGAGTGGCAGCTGCTCCAGTGCAAGACTTCCTGGTACTACCAGAAGCAAGTGTGCGAGAAGTCTGTGTGGCAGATCGTGAACCTGATCAAGCGCGTCAACACGCACGGTGCGTATGGGGTGCGGGGTGCTGAGCGGGCAGTCCGTCAGCAAGGCATACGCGCCAGCTGAACGGGCATCGTGCTGAGCGGGCAGTCCGTCAGCAAGGCATACGCGCCAGTTGAACGGGCATCACGCACAGGTGCACAATTCCAGGTTTCGAGAGGGTCCGCAGCTTACTATATCTGAACACTTGCTCTGCTACCGCACGCTATACCTGACCCCATCCTTGCGTTCGTATGCCCCGCTCCCCTCACAGCTGCCGTCCGCACCACCGACGGCTTCGACTTCGACACCGCCGGCTGCCAGGGCAATCGCGTCTTCGTGTGCGGCTCCTTCGACAGCCCCACCGAGGGCAAGAACTTCGTGGCTGCGCTGCACCAGCTGCTGACCCCCCAGGACAAGTGCGGCGTCGCCATCCCCGAGTCCAACTTCTGCCATAACAACCCCAACGCCGTCATCCGCCTGCGCAGCTATGGCTGGGACGGCAAGCGCGGCAATGCCTGGGCCGCCTACAAGACCGGCTACCACTGGCCCGTCAACAAGTGCAGCGCGTGCAGCCTGTCGGCGGAGATCAAGTGCACCAGCAGCTGGAGGCCGTACTACCACGGCTAAGCACCTTGGCAGGTGGGTAACGGGTCTAGCTGGCGGGCTGACTTGAGTGTCAGGGAGGGATCGCTGGGGCTCCTGGGTCGGTGGGGCTGCAGGAAATGAGATGGGCAGGTTGTGGGAGTACGTTGGTGCGTGGCAGGCAGTTGGGGGGTCGGGCTGGGCATGCTCGGTGTGCCGTACAGGGTGATGCACTCCTGCTGCCCGAAGGCAGGTGGCTTAGCTTGCTGCGACACACTGAGTGTTCTGCCTGTCGTACGTGCCGTTTCCACCTTGACGCTCGGCTTGTCCTTGACCTGTATGGTATGTCATGCACTCCCTGATGTACGCAGGATTTGAGCGTAACAAGATTTCACGAGCGTCGACGCTTGTTCCACCTTGCGGACCATCTAGTCCAAGAGCCATGGTCGCATCCTGGTGACCAGCGGCATGACAGTTACGCGATAGACGAGAGTTTTGCCCTTCGGCTTGCATATTATTGATTTGTCTCTTCCTCCCATTACACTGGGTCTTCACCAGCAGCGATTTCAATGATAGATGAGGTGCAGAGATGTGTTGGCAGCAGCTGGACGCAGGATGCTATGTGCTGTGTGGACGTGCTGCAGGATTGTTGTTTAAGTAGCAAAGCGTGATGACGGGGGCCGGCCGTCGCCAGGTGCACGCAGGTTGTGGGTGCAGGGAGGCACAGCCGTTTTTGTCACTTGCATGGATGCATTAAGCCACCGAGTTTGGGTGGTCTAGCCACGTGCGTACTTCGCCGCGCGCGTCCCATTGCATACTCTAGCGCTTGCGCTGTCTGCTATCAGACGGCCGAGCTTGTAACACATGTACGAAACTTTGGCACAGGGCAAAGCAGCCCATCTCGACTCCTGACATGCTCCCCGCGGTCGCACCTGGGCACACCTGCAGCGCTCACCACCAGCAGGTGCAGATACTGATCTTGTGCAACCAATGTGAACGCAGCCGAAACAAAACTGGGCCAGACACGTCTGGTTGCTAGACAAGTTGTGCCTTACGCCGCGATCCGCTGCTCAGTACAACGCATGTACACGCCACCCTTCCACACATGGCCATGAGCTTCCCCACTTCATGTGCAATAAACAGCCGGCGACCAGCAGGGGCTGCCATACAGTCGGCAAGCATCGTTCCCACCCAGCGACAAACACCTTGCGCAACGCCCATTCGCCATGTTCCCACAGGTCCGGGCCCGTCATGCTGCGTCATGGTGCCACAACGGTGCTAAGATAAGGGGCCGTGCAGTTTGGGGGCCTGACCGAAAGGCAGGTTTGTGGAGGTGCCGTACGTACTATAAACTCCGGAAACCCTTGAACGCATTAACGGTTACGGGTAAGCCGTGCTATGCGAAGCCTGGGACTCCAAGGCAGCACACATCTGCCGGAAGGTCACATCCAGTACTCTCATCCCATCAGCGTTGCCATTCGGCACGTCCTCCGTACCCCACCTCCAGGCCTCCAGCATGTTCAACCGCCCGGACACACATGACCACTCCTTTACGTATGGTACATCCGTTTCCAGGCAAACAACACTGCTCGTCCGCAGCCGTGCAAACCAAGAGCGCGTTAACACTTCAGCCTATCTGCTGCCAGACGGCAAACCGTCTTTCTGTGACCCTCTGTCCTCATCCACAGCTCCACATACGCCATCTGCCCCTACCTATTAAACCAAGCGCAATGAGCATTTCCGTCAGTCCAATAGCAGCCAGACGCCAAACCGTCTTCTATGACTCTGTCCTCATCCGCAGTTCCACACGTGCCATCCGTCTCTACCGCGGGCGGCTAGCCGAAAGGTACGGGTCGCCCTCAAACAGCGACAGAGCTGCGCCCGGCGCGCCTCGGGCCTGGGCGTCCCGGGGCCCCTTGGCCCCTGCGAGAATGCGACATGCGGTGGGTACTCGTTCGCATAGGTATTGTTGCTGCACAAAGAATGCGTGGTGCAACGGCACTGGTGGTGCACGCGCAATGAACGGGGGCACGCTACGGTATGCTGTGGTCCCTGTCGAGGCCGGCATTTGGAGGAGTCGCAAGCAGTGGGTGTGAGGCTGCGCCAGGGAAGCCAAGGCGCCTGCCCCTTTTCAGTCTCACCGTCAGCGCCAGCCGCATGACCACCACTGGGCTGCGCCGCCGCCTTGCCGCCACCTGTTGCGGTACCTTGCCGACTGCTGCACAGGAGCATGGACACGGCTGTCAGGCTCATGACGAACGGCCCAAGACACACCGAAGCACGCCGCATCAAGAAGCTAGCAGTGGCCCATTGTACAAACAAAACATATTGCATACTCCTGCTGCACCCCGCAGGAAACAGACGTTGCACACACCGCCATGGACAGGGGACTCACCTCCCATGCACCGCCGCTGCGCCTGGTCCACCCAACCGCACCGACAGCCCCGCAGCCCGTGTGGCCGTGCACCCAGCTGCAACACCATCAGCAGGGACCGGCGCTGGCCCATCGGCAGGCGCAGGCGCAGGCCCAGGCCCAGCGTTCCCCCCGGTTGCGGGCCTGCCGCCCCTGTCCCCGACTCGTGGCAGGGGGCTCAACGGCGCGTCAAACTGCACCCGCCGGACGCACTTCGGCTGGGCTGGCCGCCGCCCCTCGTGCCGCTGCTGCTGCTGTTGCTCGCGTGGCCCCGGCTGCGAAGCAACCTCATCCGCAAACCGCACGTGCAGCGCAGACCTGTCGCTGCCGCTGGTCGCTGGCCTCACGGCCCCTGCCGGTCGGTCGGCTGCCTGTACGGCACCCACAGCAGCACCCATGCCAGCCGTTACAGGCCCGCCAGTGGACTTAAGCGCGGACTTGAGGGCCTTGGCGGCACGCGCCACGCTGCCCGTACTGCCGCTAGGGCTCTCCCCTGGCCTGGACCGCTTCTGGCCCACGGTGCCAGGCTGCCCTGTTGGGAGCTGCCCCGCCTGCATCCCGACCTGTGCAGCACCTGAACCTCCACCGATGCCCCTGAACAGGCTCCCAGTGCTCCCCGCCGACCTACCCGCCAGCGCTGCCTGCGGAGGGTGCGCAGTTGCGCCGTGCCGTCGCGCCTCCGTGGCCGCGCCTGGTGTGGCAGCGCGGAGCGCGGGCGCCGGAGGTGGCGGCATGGCCGCTGCAGCCGCCTCTGCCGCAGTCGCCGCTGCCGTTGCAGCTCCGTGTTCAGCCGCTGGTGCATTGTGCTGGCCAGGGCGGGCGAGCAGCCGGCCCGGCACGCCCAGGCGGGGAAGGGCGGGCAGGCGCCACTGCTGCGTGCCCTGCGGCTGGTCCCGCTGTAGCCGTGACGCAAATATGCTGCCATGCGCGATCTCCGGTTGTCGCTGTTCGTGGCGTGGCTGCTGCAGCACAGGTTGCGACGGCGACGGTGATGGCGACGGCGTGTCATGACAACCGGGAAACGCGCTGCCGCTGTCTTCCGTGCCCAGGCCGCTGCCATGCGGGCGTGCTGTGATGGTGATGGTGGGGGAGCCCACCTCCACCTCAATTCGCCTGCCCCGAGGACCGCTCCAGTCAACGCCCGCCATCCCTCCGCCCCCGCCGCCCTCCGCCGCCTCACCAGCGCCGTACAGTCCGTCGTACACTGTGCCATTGTGCGGGCCCCCTGCATGGTCCAACAGCCCTGCCCGGAGCCCAACTCCGGAAGCAGCCATGTTGTTGCTCATTATCTCGGAAGCTGCCGGTACCTGCTGCTGGCGAGTGCCTCCTGCTGTCGCGTGCCCCCCACCCCTTGCCGTCGCGCCGGGGTGCAGCCCAGCCGCTGCCTGCGCCGCCGGCGGTGCTGCCACCGGTGCTGCTGCTGCTGCTCCCGCTACATCCGTGCGCAGCGGCACTGGACCAGGCCCGGCGGCCCTGGGCTGCGGCTGACCATGTGGCATACCTTGGCCACCGTGCTCGCCAGGGGAGCCCTGCGACCAGTCCTGAGGCTGCTGCTGTTGCTGCAGCTGCTGCTGCTGCTGCTGCTGGTGGTGGGGAGGCTGCATAGGGCTTTCTGGCCGGTATGCCCTTGCGCCAGCATCCCACGGCACGGGCTGTGGCCGGTGCACATCAGCCGGTTGCGGCACGTACGGTGGGTAGCGCCCGGCGCCAGGGGCCATGGGGCCGTAGCCCATGGGGCCAGGCGGGCAGGGGTAATGCTGCGGTGCCGGCATGTGGCAGTGCAGTCCCCGTGGGTCATCAGGCCACATGGCCGCATGGTTGTACGGCATCCCGTAGTACGGCGGCGGCCGGCCGATGTACATCAATAGCTGCTCCAGAGCTGATGCACGCGCATGCAAAGGGTGTGCCGGCAGCGTGCCGGGCTGGCCGTAGGCGGCAGGACTTGCCATGCCGTGGGCGGCTCCGGCCCCTGCCACGGGCCATGGCGGCGGCGGCGGCCTGGCCCCAACACCCGCCGCAGCTGCGAGCGCAGCGACCGCCGCCGCAGCAGCCGCCGCGACCGTGTCCTGCTGTTGCTGCTGGTCTTGCAGCGAGCCCCCGCTGCCAGGCTGGCCGCCCGTCGCAGTCCTGCGCTGTCGGCTGCTGCCCGCTGACACGTTCTTCACGGAGCCGCCTGCCGTGTTGGCGGTGCTGTCTGCAGCTGCCCCAAGCGACACCCCTACACCCTCCCCCACCGCTGCAGGGCCTGCGCCCATCCCATCCAAGCGGCGGCGCTTGCCAGGCAACGCACTTATGCCTCCTCCCAATGTCATTTCGTCTTGCTCCCCTGCTGCTTGCGTCCCTGGCTGCTGCCCGGCCGCCGGACCTGCTGGCTCCTGCCCACCCAACACGCCCAGCCGCTCCAACAGCAGTATCCTGCCCAGCAGGTCACCACCCGCCTGTCCCATGCCACGTGCCCCGCCCGTGGCGCGGTCCCCCTGAAGCAGCAGGGACTGCAGCTGCTGCAGCAGCTGGCTACCCCCAAGAGATGGTGCTGCTTGAGCTGCAGGGTCGTCCGCTGGCCCCCTCATCCTATCCCCATTGCTGCTCCTGCCGCCGCGGCCGCGACTCCCTTTACCCCCGACCGCCTGCTCGCTCCCGCCCGCCCCACTGCCAGCTGCCACAGGCCCCCGTGGGCGGCTTGCGCCTTCGTCCCCTTGTCCCGGTTCTTCCTCCTCATCCTCCTGCACCCTATTCTGCGCCCGCCACCCCGCGAGGCTGACCGCCGGTCCCCCTGCCGATCCCGACGCCCCGCCACCAAGGCTCGCGGTCCTGCCCGCTCTGGCCCCCGCCCTACCTGCCGCCACAGGCGCATCCACGCCCTGATCCCCGCTGTTTCCACTGTCATCGCCATCGCCGCCAACGGAGGCACTCCCGGCCCCGCCCTGCCCAGCTAGCCCAGCAGCACGCAGCCCGCCGCCAAAGGAGAAGGTGGCGGCGCTGTTCGTAGGTACCTGGTGCGCAGCATGTTGCATGGTGACACCGTCCACCTCCTCCTCCCGACCAGCGTAGTGCACCTGTTCGTGCTGCTGCTGCTGTTGCTGTTGCTGCACTCCACCCCGATGCGGCTCCCTATCCCGGTGCACCCGGGTTTCCCCCTCAGCCTGCAGGCCTGGGTCCTCAAAGGGGCTGTCGAGGCGCTGCAGAGACGGTGGCCGCCGGGCACCTAAGCCTCCGGCAGGCTCTCCCGCCAACCCCAGATCTACCCCTGCTGGCCCCGACTTCGCAACCGGCGCGGGCGAAGGCTGGCGTGCTGGAACCGCCTTGAGCGGTACTGGTGAGCGCGGAGCACGGGACACAAATGCGGCTTGCCCAACCTGCTGCTGGTGCTGCAGGTGCTGCTGCTGCTGCAGCACCTGGCGCTGCTTCACCAGCAGCTGCAGCATGGTGTCCTGCGGCAGCTGCACCTCGGGCACATCAGACCAGAACTGCTCGGGGCTCAGGCCACTCCGAGGTGAGACGGCTCCTGGACCGCGGGGTTGCGGAACGGCTGTCGGCCCAAGGCCAGCCGGCCGGCCGGGCGCGGCTGTGGGGCCGGCTCCAGGCCGTCCGGCGAATCCCTCATCTGGCCCGCTGTCCACATCATTCACCCCAGCTGCACCCGCACCTGCATCCCGCTGGTGGCTGTTCCCGCCGCCTCTACCCGCCGCCCCATCGCCGCTACACCCGACGCCGCCGCCCTCGTCCGCTGCGGCGTCCATCTGCGCCGCCAGGTTGGCCACCAGCGCAGCCGCGGCCTGGGCAGCCGCAGCGCGGGACGCCGCCGCCGCCGCGTGGGGACTATCCCCTGTCGTGGTGGCCGTCACAGACACGGAAGCGGCAGCGGGGGGCCCGGATCCAGGACCGGGAGCCGCGGCGGCGGCGGCGGCGGCGGTAGCGGGCTTGTTGCGACCGGGTACTACCACCCTGCCCAGCGGCATGGGTCCGGCCTGCCGGGTAAGCTGTGGGGCGCCTGCCGCTTCCGGATAAGGGGCGCCGTGTGACTGAGGTGCTGCGCCTCCAGGCTGTCCTGCGGTGAATGGCACTGCACGTGGCGCCGTGGCGCCTGCTGCTGCTGCTGCTGCTGCTGCTGTGGCTGCCCCTGCAGGCTCTTGCTGCTGCTGATCCACAACGTGCCTGGGTTCAAATCCGCGACCTGCAAATGCTGGTTCCTCCTGCCGCTGCTCAGGGTGCATCAAGGCGGCCAGTAGCTCGTCCAACATGCGGGGGCCGGGGGCACCCGTGAAGGGCGTGGTGCCTGGGAGAGAGGAGCAGGTGAAAGAGCGTGTAATGGTGCGTGTTCGGTACGGGTAGGGCATCGTGTTGCTAAGAGGAGACCGCGCGGTGGACAAACACGTGCAGGAACAGGTGAGATGTTTGCAAACGGTTTCGGGCGGAGCCATGCAACCGCGGCGTCCGCCCAACAGGCACACGCAGACGCCATACACCCAGAACCGCACCGGCATATACTCGTCGAAGGTGCCGGCTAAGGTCCAGAGACTCAGGTGTGGGCTGCTCCTCATCCGACTCCTGCACATCGCCTCCCTCCTTCACCCCCGCCTCCGTGGTGACCCGCTGCTGCCGCTGCTGCCGCTCCCGCTGCCCCTCCCCGGCGCCCGCACTGCCGGATCTTAAAGACCGCTCCACCTGCGGCCGCTGTGGCTCCACCTGCTGCGGGCGTGACGGCTGTGCACCCCCCGCACCAGCGCTGCGCCCTCCTCTCCTGCCGGGCAGCAGCCGGCTCAAGAGGGCGGCAACCTGGGGATGGGCGTAGTTAGGAAAACAGTCAAGTAACCTTACGGTGATGATCATACTTCCGGTTGTTGCTTAAAACGTTGAGCGGGCACGTAAAAAACAAGAGGAGTATGCATGCACAAAGACTAAAAGTACCGGCAAGTGAAAGACTTTTGCTACCGCATGTCGTACCCTAAACCACACGGGCACAGTGTACGACGGCATGTGCGCTGGCCCACCTTGTCCCTGGCCTGCTGCGCTTGGGTCTTCAGGAGCTCATCCACCTCAACCACCAAGCGACCATCCTCGTCCTCCTCCTCCTCCACTGGTGCTTCCTCGGCGCCCGCGGCTGCCCCTTCGCCACCCGCAACCCCGTCCTGCACGCCCCCGTCTGGACGGCCGCGCTGCAGCGGCCCACGAGCCCGAGACCCCGGCTGAGGCTCGTTCGCATCCGCATCCGCATCCGCGGCAGCCGCATGCCCCACATGCCCCTCTGCCTGCATTCCAGCTTGCCCTCCTTGCACCCGCGCGGCCAGCCCCTCTGCTGCTGCCTGCTCCAGGGAAGCTCCCCTCGCGTGCTCCCTTGCCACATCAGGAGATCCGTACACCTGCTGCTCCCCCGGACCTGCTGCCCCAGTCACCCGCTCAGCCCCTCCATCTCCCTCGTCCTCCTCATCCTCGTCGGCCGCCTCAAGCTCCGGAACCACCGCCGCCAGCGCGCGCGCAATGACAGCGATAGGTGATCTGGCGCCCCTCGGCGACCGGCCCCCCACGGCCCCAGCCCATGCACGCCTGGGCCTCGGCCCTGGCGTCTCAGCGCCCACGTCTACGTGTGCGTGGGCTCCAGGCGTCCCTGCAGCCGCGGCGGCGGCGGCTGCGTCTGCTGCAGGTGCGGTCGAAGGTTCAGGCGCAGGAGCAGGTTCATCAGCCGCTGCACCCGCTACGTGCGCCGGCTGCTCACCTGCAGCCGTGGTTGGCCCAGGGCCAGAGCCGCCAGTAGCAGTCCCAAGGGGGCTGAGACGCTGCCCCTCCTGACCGGCCGTATGAAGCGGGGGCGCCTGCTGGTGGCTTACGGCCGCGGTTGCTCCAGGACCACCATTCGCAGCTGTCTCACGGCCGGGACGTTGCCCCTGCTGCTGCGAATCCATGGCAGCTGCCGACTGGTCGCCACCCGCTGCCGGCATCTGCTGTGGCGGCGATGGTGCACGCCCTTGGGGCCCTTGTATCTGCGAGGGCTGCTGCGGCTGCGGTATACCGGTAGGCGGCTGCGCCTCACGCTGCTCCTTCCCCGCGTCCCCTTGCTGCTGAACAGGCTCCCCGGCTGGGCGCCCAGCCCTCGCATCCTCGCCTACCGGGCCCTCACGCGGCACGCCACGGACACTCGCACCTGCACCTGCACCGGCACCGGCAGGCGCCGGACCCTCCGCGGCGCCGCTGCGCGGCCTCCGGCCCCGGAGCGGCAGCCGCTCATCGCTGTCCGTCGCCCGCTGGCCAGGAGCCGCAGCAGTAGCAACCACAGCGGTAGCAGCAGCAGCACCCGCAGCCTCGGCATCCCCTCGCGGCCGCTTACGTCCCGAGCCAACCTCAGCAGCGTGGCCGCGCGTGCGGGTTGGCGTGGTGCTGCCAGCAGGGTCGGCACGTGTCTGAGCTCCCACGCGTCCTGTCCTACCCGCCGACGTCAGAGGGTCCCGCGTGGCGCCTGGGGTCCGGATGACACCCTTGCTACCACCTGTGGTGGGCGAGGAGGCTAAGTGTATACCGCCGCCGAGAGCTCGGCTCTGGCTGCGACCAAGTTCTGGTGGCGGCTGGGGCGGCGGATGTTGGTGGATCTGCAGCTGCGGTGATAGCGGCTTTGGCGGCGGACGTGGCACTGACTGCGGCGACTGGACCTGGGCCTCTGCAGGTGTAGGTACCGGTGGCGACTGCCCCTGGGCCCCTGCACCAGCTGCAGGTGCGTGCCCGGGAATGCGGGCCGGCGGACGCCGTATCTTCCCTGCTGGCGAAGCTGCTGCGGCGGCGGCTGAGGCTCCGGCAGCGGCGCGGGGCTCCTGGACACTAGGTGGCCGTGTCGGGCTCACCGCCACAGCAGCGCCGGTTGTCGCACCGGCCGCGCCATTAGCACTGCTGCCGCCGACGGGCCTTGCGCGCGCCACTGTTCCCTGCTGCTCCTCGTTCCGCCTGGCCTGCTGTTCATCTGCTGCTGGTGCTGCGGCTGTGGTGACCTGCTTCGCGCGACCGGCTCTCGCATGGACACCCTGCGGCCTTGCCAGCCTGTAGGGTGGTGCCACCTCGGGCGGTCCGGCACCCCCGCCATCAGCCGTAGCGGCACTTCCGCTTCCGCGGCCACCCCGCACTGCAGCAACCCCGCCCTCCCCGCCGTCGCCTGCCTCCTCCTGCTGCAATCTAGCCCGCTTGCGCTGCTGCAGCATATCTATTCCACGCGCAGCTGCAACTCCACTCGCGTGCTGCTGCTGCTGCTGCTGCTCCTGTCTGTCCACCTGCTCCACCTGCTGCTCCTTGCCAGCGCCCGCCGTCCCTTGCCCCGGCGTAGCCCGCTTACCGGTACGCTGCTGCTGCAGTCCAGAGCCGGCTGCAGCTGCAGCAGCACCCGTACGCGGCCGCCGCTCCTCTTCACCGCTATCCTTCTCCTGCCTGTCCCGCGCGGCCTGCTGCTGCTCCTCTTGCTGCCGCCGCCGCCCTTGCGGATGCTCGTGAGGTGGGGCTCGCGCGTACTCTGGCGCCCAATGCTGCTGCAGGCGCTCCGCCGGCGCCACGACATAGTACCTGTCAGATTCAGACACCCATCAGCTTATACAATTGCTTTTTAGTACAACACCCTCATGTAGTCGTATTGCTTGAGTTACTGTCACACTTCAGGATGATTAGGACTTCCCAAGCCCCCCGTAGGCACGTACCTGGACATGTGCCACAGCTCCACAGGCAGCCCCTCGGGATCGGCCTCCACGGCGTCAAACAGAACCAGCATGGCACGGGCCGAGGCGACCCGTACGGCAGGGTCCACAGGGTACCGCGGCAATACGACGCTGCACCTGTCGTACACAACACGGTCCACGATCTGCCGCAGAGTCATGTAGACAGGCGGCGGGTGCGGAGGCGGGGGAGGCGAGGGGGAACTGGGGGCGCGGGGGCAAGGGCCGCGGGGTGCGGGGCTGGGGGCGGCGGCGAGCGGTGGCGAGGATGGGGCAGGTGCGGCGGATGGCCGGGGTGGAGCTGCTGCCCGCCGCCGGTGTGGGGCAGCCTTGGTGTGCGCTGGCTCGGTTGGTTGCTGGGGCGGCCGACCTGCGACAATGGGTTGGATTGGGTTGCCGGAATGTGCTACGGTATTTTGGTGCCAAACCGCACCTACCATAAGTCTAGGCCGAATTCAAGGAGTTGATTGTACGCTTGTAGCAATGAAGATTGCAGGTAAACATGGCAGGCAAGGACGTCCTGACCGAGTCGTACTCACCCTCCCTTGTCGCCTCGGCCTGCTGTTCCTTGTTGGGCAACCTGGCAGCCTCCGCAGCTCCTTGCCCGCCTCCAGTGGCAACTGCAGCCGTCGCGTGTTGCGGCACCTGCGGCAGTCCCGCCTGCCCCGGCAGCTTTACTTTTGGCTGCTTTCGCTTTGTTGCCGCACGCTGCGGTTGTTGCGGCTGCTGCTGCGGCTGCGGCTGGGGCTGCGGCAGCGGTAGTAGCAAAGGCATCTCCGCTCCCCTTTCTGGATGCGGGGACTGGGCGGCATCCTCCGGTCGCGGCGGCGGCGAACCTTCTCCTCCAGGAGCAAGAGACTGCCCAATCGAGGCCCCTTCAGTGCCGGCTTGCCCGGCCGGCCCGCCCGGCCCCCCGTGCGGCGGAACAGCACGCTGCCTAACAGAAGGGTCATCGGGAACGGCGGGAGCTTGCACCACCCCACCGCTGGGCGCGGATGGAGCAGGCGCAGGAGCAGGCACGCCCGCAGTTGTCGTCGCGGCTGCGTTTGCCGTCGGAGCTGTTAGCAGCAGGTCCGCAGGGGCAGCTGCGAGCGGGCACATGGCAGGCCCTTCCGGGTGAACCTTAGCATCAGATCTGTGTGCTGGCGCTGCCGCTGGTGCCCGTATCGGCGATGGGTCTTGGTCAGGCCGACCTGCTGCCCCTGCACCGGGCGGCACTGGCGGAACACTAGCCTGCTGGCCATGCACACGCGGCGGGGACTCGCGCGTTCCTGACGGTTGCGACGCTGTCTGCTGCTGCTCAGCAGGAGGCTCCGCTGGCCCCTGCCGCAGCTGCTGCGACCCCGCCAACCCCGAGGCCCTGGCCCCGCTTGTCCCACCCTGTGCAGCAGCTACTCCAGCCCCTGCAGCCGCCAAGCTGCGGGAAACCTGCTGCTGGTGCTGTGGCAAGGCAGCTGCTGGCGGCTGTGTACCAGACGGCGGCTTAGAGAGCTCCGCCCTACTGCTGGCGGTGGGTCGGCTTCGTGAGGGCCCACCCAGCGGCGGCACCAGTGCAGCCCCCTGCGGCCGCGGCTGGGCTGTAGCTTCCCTTGATGCGACCAGCAGGGCCCTCATGCGGCGATCCGATGCCGCAAGAGGGCCTCCGGGACCCGCCGTTGGACCGACAACCTTTGGCGGTGGCGGTGGCGGTGGCAGGGGTGGCGCTTCCACCGCCGCAGCTGTCTCTACTGACTTCGCCGCTGCTGCCAGTGGCTCCCAGGTACCTGTGGCCGTCGGGTGCGCCAGCGGGCCCAAGAGCTGCTCTTTGACTTTGCCCCCACGCGCAGTGCCGCTGCTATCTGGAACACGCTGCCCCAGAGCACTTGCCGAGCGAGGCAGACCACCAGCGCGGGCTTGTCCGCCTGCCTGGCCCACCGCGCCCTTCGCCGCCATGGGCAATGGGGGCTTGCCGCCTGCTGCTGGGGCCCCTCCTAGCGGCATGGGCGCTGCTACAGCAGCGGCGGTGTCTGCACCGGCGACTGACGGTTGCCGCACAGGCAGTGCGGGCCCGCCCGCTGACACGCTCGGGGGTGCCGCAAACAGGCGAGACACGGAGATGGGCCTGGCCGCTGCCCCCCGCCCGCCCTGAGCTCCAGCTCCTTGCCGGGCTGCCACCACAAACTGCTGCTGCTGCTGTCGGCTGCAAGCTGCCGGCCTATGCGGTTCCTGGCCGGTCCGCCGCTCCGGTGCCGGCCGTATGAGCACCGGCTGCGGCGCTGGCAGCTGCAGCGGGTCTGTGGCCGTCGGTGGGGCCTGCCTGGACAGGCGATCGAGCTCCGGCTGCGACACAGGTACGCCCGGTGGCGTCGGCGCTGCAACTCCTGGGGGCTTGCATGTAGTGCGGCGTGCGACTGCAGCTTGCGGCGCAGGGACAATTTGCGCCTCCGCTATGGGGCTTGCTGCAACTGCAGTGGAGGCTCCAGAAGCCGCCATCAGGGCGTCCATGCCCTCGGGCTCCGCCGCGGCCGCGCCGGGCCCTGGACCCGCACATACGGTTTGAGCAAGGCCTGTCTCAGCAGCTGCTGCACCTCTGGGGGAAGCCGGCGTTGCAGCAGCCATTGTGTCACTGCCTTCCCCAACGGCCACCGTGGCCCCGGCGGTCACGGGCAGCTCTGCAAGCAACCCCTGCTGTTCGTGCTGCCGTACGGCGGACTCACCCGGCTCCCCGGTCACAGCGTCCAGACGTCCCACGTTTGCACCCGCCATACCTGCAACTCCGGTCCCATTCTCCTGTCCCGCTGCCGCCCCACCCACTTCTGCACCCGCCACGCCCGGCGGCTCTTGCCCTGCGACGGACGCGACTGCTGCTACTGCTGTTGCTGCCGCTGCAGTCGTCCCCGGAACCCCCTCCGGGGTCGGCACGTTGCTGCCCCAGGGGCTGGCGCCATCCGCCGGACCGCCCACAGCTGTGGCGTCAGGAAATGCAGAACCAGCTGCCTGTGGTGTTGCAGCCTCGCCGACCGCCTTGCCCGAGGCCGTGACCTGCCGCTGCGGGCCTGCATCCGTGCCATCATCGCCTCCGCTTTGGGCAGCGGACAGCCCAGCACCCACCGCCTGTCGTGCGCTCGCGGCAGGCTGCTGCTGGGCCCTACCCGCCTCTGCTGCTCGCGGGGCGGCAGGCTCCTGTACCGCCGGAGTGACGTTCACGTCGCTGCCCCATGGGCTGCCACCGTCGCCAGGGCTGGCCACCGCTGTGCCCCTAGGAGAGCTGCGTTTCGCTGCCAAGGGTGTTGCAGCCGCCTGGTCTGCGGCCGCGCCCTGCCGTGTCCCATCGCCAGCGCCTGCGTCAGCACCGCCGCCGCCTGCAGGGGCATGCAGCCCAGGCCCCGCTTGCTCTGCCGCGCCGGCAGCAGGCCGCTGCCCGGCTCTGCCCGCCTCTGCGTCGTCCGTCACAGGCTGCCGCACAGCCTGAGCGGTGGTCAGGCCGGTCGCCTCCTTAACCTGCTGCCCTCGCGGCGCATGCTCTTCCTGCACCCTTTTGGGGCTGGGGCCTCCTGCTCCATGAGAGGTACCGCGGGCGTCCCTGCCGCCGTTGCCCACCGCCTCCTCCTCCCGCTGGTCCCGCGGCTGCCGGCTGTCATCCCCTTTGTCAACAGGGACTGCATGCAGCCCTAAGACACAATCATCGCCAGCCCCAACACCCATAGCAAGCACGCACTGCATCACGGCGTCTGCTAGCCGGATGTCATGCACTGCTGGCGACTGCACTCCCCCAACTGCCCCTGCATCGGCCTCCGCCTCCGGCACGGCTGCAGTAGCAGACCCAGCAGCACCAGCAAGGACATCGTGCCCCATAGCCTCCGCCCTAACGCCTGCTTCTGGCGGTATGCGCAAGGGCCCTGTAGCGCCTGGAGACTGCCCCTGTGCCCCGCACCAGCCCGCTAAGCCCGCACCGCCCTGCCCACCTGCCTCCCCCTCCTGCGAAAGGGCCGAGGACGCGTTGGGCGATAGCAGGAGGCTGAGTAACCCGTCTACCCGCACTGCGGCAGCGGTGGTGGTAACAGTGACGTTCGCAGCGACGCCCGTACTGTCGCCGGCTGCGCTGCCGCTCATGGGGCCGCCGAGCAGGGCGCCGCCGGCACCGGGAGTGGGGCTAGCAACCGTCAGCAGCCTGGGCTGTGGTGTGAAGCCGAGGGTTGTGCTGGGGGTGCCGGTGACGTTGGTGGAGGGCAGGGGCGCGCTGCCTACCGCACTGCGGTGCGGCCCGTCGTCGGCGCTGGGAGGCTGATCCCCGGAGGGTATACCAGCCGCCTGCTGCTGCGTCTGCTGCACCTGGGGCTCCGCTTGTGTCTGCGTTTGCATCTGATTCTCCTGCATATGGGGCTGCACCTGCACCTGTGGGCCAAGCAGCGCCAGCACCGCCTGCTGCATGCTGGCCGCCCATGACGCCTCCAACAGCGGTGGTGCACCGCCGGTGGGCGCTTCAGCAAAAACCATCGGGCTTTGCTGCGGCTGCTGCAGGTCTGCGTGGTCATTGGGCGAGCCCGTCTGCGACGCCGTTCGAGACCGCGTCCCCGTCGGACTCGTGGCGCCATGAGCCACACGCAGTCCAGGCGCCCCGGTCTGGGTTGCAGCTGCGGTGCCCTTGGCACCTGCCAGGGCCGCCGGTGACCCTGATGGTGCAGCAGCAGGAGTGCCAGGCCCTTCCTGCGATGGTTGCTGTGTGTGCTGCTGCGCCATGTGCTCCTCAGCCCCGCGCGATGACGGCCTCCCCACCGTAAGGAGGACATCAGCGGCAGCACCCCCAGATGACGGCGGCGTCGTAAGAACTTGCTGCACCCCTTCGCTGCTGTGCCCCTCCTTCTCACCCTCAACTTCCGACCCTGCATGTGTGCCCTGTTGAGTCCCAGCTGCACCCAGCCTCTCCGCCCCTGGGGGCGCAGCCTCCAGGCTCGACCCGTCTCTCCGCTCTGCTACTCCCGCAGGGACCGCTCCCTGCAGAGCTTCCCCTTGTACCCTCAGCACCACCGACACATCCGTACCACCCTCCGCTACCTGGAACCCACAGACCACCGCCACCGCCGCTGCCACCGCCCGACTCGGGCTGCCCGCATCGTGGACGCTGACACCCTGGCCGTCTGCACCTGCAGCATGCCCCTCTTGCCGCCGTACCCGCTGCTGAGGGGATGCAGGGGCGGCTCGCCGGGGCTCAGGCGTCACTGTAGCGGCGGCGGCGCCAGGCAGCGGCAATGACGGTTTGAGCGCAGGTTGAGCAGTTGCATCTTCGTCTCCGGCGCCTTTGCGGCTGTCTGCAGATGCACCGCCAGTATCTGCTGCGCCGCCGGCAGCGTTCGGCCCACTGGGCGGTAAGTCACCACCAAGGCCATCCGGACTGTCCTGCTCGCTGACCTCCGTTGCATCCGCCGATCCTTGGGCTTGGCCTTCGTCCCCGCACGTGCTGGAAAGTGGCTGACCCGTCGCGGCCTCAGTCTGCGCTAGGGTTCTGAAGCTGTGTCGAGCAGGAGCAGGAGGTGATGTGGATCTGGTGCAGGTGAAGGGCGGCGAGTAAGGGGCTGAGAGCTGCACGGCTGGGGCTGGGCCGGGAGGACCGTGGTGAGGGGCGGCGGCGCCTGGCGGCTCGGACCGAGGGCGCTCGTTTATGGCACCGGTAGCGATATTGGCAATGGACACGGGGCGTGGTGATGGTGGTGCTGCATTTAGCTCGCCCACAGCCGCAGCCGCAGCCGGAGCAAGGGCGGGCTGGTGTCCTGCGGTCGCTCCGAGCAGCACAGAGTCCACAGCTCCTGCCGCCTCTGGTACGACCTGCTGGTGGCCCGGTACCGCGCCAGGCCCATCTGCACGCGCCGCTGCCTCAGCAGGCGCAACCACCTGCTGTAGGTCTCCTGCTTCGGTACGCTCCACTGAAGGTGCGGACATTACAGTACGCTGGGGCGAGGGCTGAGCGGCTAGGACACTCTGCGCTGCTCGCTTCTGGGCGCTTGCGGCGGGCTGCACTGCGCCTCCTGCTGCCGGGACTGGCCCTGCCACTGTTGCTGTTGGAGCCCCTGACGTCAGCGCCTGCATGGGTGCAGGGTGCTTGCTGGCAAGGCCCACGGTCGCCTCCTGCATGCCCACATCAGGGAGAGCTGAGTCCGCCTTCAAGCCATGTGACTGGGTTGGCAGGGAAGCCCCCGCTGTGCCACGGGCTGGGGAACTTTGGCTGGACAGGGCAGGCGCGGCCCGTGCCGAGCCCCCGGCCAACGGTAGGGGTTGCGGCGGAGCAGCATGTGGGGCGGCGTAACCTCCGCCGCTGCTTGTACCCATACTACCGCTGCGAGTAACCGCAACCTGTGGTCCCTTTGCGGCTGCAGCTGCAGCTGTAGTAGCTGCAGCCACCACTGGCGACGGAGGCGGTGAAGGCGATGCCCGCCTCAGCAGCCCCCGCAGCGCCCCAGCGGCCCCGCTGCCGGCGGCGTTTGCACCCACGTTTGCATTCACGTTGGCACCTACGTTGGCACCCCCTAAACCCAAAGGAGACATCCACAAGTTGCCTCCGGGCGCCGCGCTGTTCCGCCGGTTCCACGTGTGCACAAACGTCTCCTGCACAGGTGCAGCGCTGCCGCTGCCGCCAGCACCGCTGCCGCTGGCTCCACCATTGCCAATGGCCCCAGCAGCCAGGGCGAGTGGAGACTGCTTGCGCAGCGGGTTTGTAGGGCCAGATCCAGGGCGGGCAGCTGCGCTGCTCGTTTTCAGGGTAGCGGTGCTGCCGAGGTTCGCTCGGCCCAGGCCGCCTGCCTGACTGGCCCCTGACCCGCTGGCCGGCAACCCATGACGTGCTCCAAGCTGCGTAGGCGGGTTTGCTGCTGCCCCTGCCCCGCCGCTCCCCTGCAAGCTGCCGCCACCCTTGCCGGGGGCTACAGACAGCGGCACCTCTCCCGAAGGGGCACCTGCTGCTGATCGGGTATTCCCTCTTGGCGCAGATGCGCCCGGCCGCCCGCCAGCAAGTGGCTTACGGACACCGCCGAGCTGATGGGCTACGGTATGCGCTACACCGGCCCCCGCTGCCCCAGCCGGACCCGCCAGTCCTGCTCCCGTCAGCCCCTCAGGGGCCGGGTGTAGTTGCAGCGGCGGTGTGCCAGACGGCGACCGGTCCTTTCCGCCCTCTGGGTCCTGCGCTACTGCCCCCGGTGCGGCCGCTGACACACCCTCCCCCGCACGATGCTGTGAAGGTGGGAGACTGTGGGTAGAGGGCTGAGGGGCGTTGAGGGCAGGAGGTTTGGTGGTAGCAGGCGGCGGCGGCGGCGGGGCCGAGGGAATGAGTGGCAGGTTCTGCGGTGCTGGGGATCGCACCGGCTGCGGGGCAGGTCCACACTGCGCAGTGGTGGCGGCAGCTGCTGCAGGGAACCGGATAGGCGCAGGTGGTGCGACTTGAGGCCCGGCCATGGATCCACTTTGTCGCTGAGTGGTCGCTGTCGTTGGGAGGCTGTTGGGGGCGGCCGGCCCTGCGCCATGCAGCGCAGAGATTGGCCCTGTCATGCTGACGGGTAAAGGTGTTGCCTCCGGCGTAGGCCAGGCGAACCCTGGGCGGGCAGTGGCAGCAGCACCTGTTGTTTCGGCAGTGGGGCCAGAGGGGGAGGGCAGCGGCTGTGGGAGTGGTGATTGCGCCGCCGGGCTCTGCTGCGGAGCTGGGCTGGCCCTGCTGCTTCGTGGCGTCTCGGCGGGCCGGGACAGCAGCGACTCCGTCTTGGCCAGGAACAAAGCGTTCACCAATCCTGGGGACACAGCAGAAACGTACGTCGCGTATTATAACGCACTTAGAGCATACGCTTCAAGTGCGTGCTGCGCTGATCCAAGGCAAGGCTGAACGTTTGAAACGAGACGTTCGCACAAGTTTAGTGCTAAACCGCATTCCTTGAAACCATGATGCCTAAGCACGGCACCCGCAGCGCCTCCCTCAAGACCACGATCTGAGTCATGACGGTTACCCACAGCCCAACAGCTCACCCAGCTCTCGGTCCAGCTCGTCCAGCGCCCGCGCCACCCTCCTCGCCGCCGCCTCCGCCGGGTACGCCGCCAGCACCGCCGCCGTGCGCTGCACCACCTCCGACAGCGCCTCCTCGCCACCCGCCGCAGCGCCGCCGACGCCGCCACCGTCCCCGCCGCCTCCATCAAGCCCGCCGCCCTCGCCTGCACCTGCACCTTCCCCACTCCTGCCCCCGGCCGCGCGCGCCGCCGCCACCGCGCCCGGCGTGCACCAAAGCAGGTGCTGTCGCCGGGCGGCGAACTTCCGACGCGTGTCGTGCGACAACGGCACGTGCCCTTCGCCGCCGTCGCCGCCAGCGGCGTGCTGCCGGGGCTGTGCTGCGGCTGCGGGGTCGACGTCCTCGCCTCCCGCTTCCTCTGGTGGCGGGGCGAAGAGCTCCCGTACCACCAGGCTGTACCCGTGCCAGTTGACGGGGGAGGCGTCCAACAGGTCCAGGCAGGCCTGTGGCACGTGGGTACCGTACATGGAGGATGTGGGTCGGCACAGTTTGGCTTGCAGGTGGGCGTGGAGGAGGCCCCAAAATGCCAAAAAGCAGGACTGTGTGAGGGCGTCTCGGGAGTTACTGTGAGAGCAGACTTGGCGGGTACGGTGCGTACCGTTTTGTGCGTAGCTTGCAAGTGTGTGCGTTGCTAAGACGTCCAGCTGCTGGCAACTCGGGGCCCACCTGCGTCCGCGCGTCCACATGCAATTGCGCGTTCTCGTCCGCCAGTGGCATGAGCACCTCCAGCAACGTGACGAAGGCCACGTCCACGGAGCCGGACTGGGCACGAGGGGCCGAGGGCGGACAAGGGACGACGGAAGACGTTTCGAGGTCAGCGGACATGCAGGTGGAAGGCCAGATGGAAAACTACACGAGAAAGAGGCCCACATCGTGCGCGAATTAAGGCTGTGAGCACAAGCATTTGTCCATACCTGCAAACGTCGCCGCAGCCATAGTGCGCAAAGCTGCAGCTGGAGGTGCACCGGCAGCGCGAGGCCAAGCGCCTGGGCGGCGTCCACGACGTCTGCACGGTTGGCAAAGGCAAGCGTTGGGTGTGATGATTGGGTTGGACGCTAGACGGCAGCGGCTCTCTGCTCTACAGAGGTTGCTTCGGTGGAACGCGGCCCAACCTTGGACGTGCTGAAGGGCACCATCTTGCAGCTGTCTAGCTAGCAGCACTATGAGGTTGCTGTCAGGGACCTGTTGTGACGCTTGAGACATTGTCTCCGACCGCTCACACGAGCTGGTGACCCATAACGTGCAGTCGTCAACAGACGACGCTAAAGTGCCTTGCTTTCATGTTGTTGTACGCTGGAATTTATTGCTGGCATTTTGCAGGGAGTGTTCGACGCACAGCAAGTGTACCCAGCGCTCAGTCGGAGGCCCCGCGCAAACGGCCGTTCCGAAACCAACCGCAGCGTGAACCGTGCTGTGCTGCTGCATATACTTCATCCCACCTTCTATACGGCTGATCCGTGGTGTGACGGTAGGCTCATGACAAGGCTTCTTTCTGCACCCAAAACGCTGCCCAAATCGAGCGAATATGCATAAGGGCCATCGCGCAGGACACTAGCTGCAAATTGCCCCGATTCATACGTGTTTCTTGCATACTGCTACAACAGAGGGGAGACGGAGCGCTCGAACTGGCTGGTGGCAGGTTATCAGCGATGGCTCGGCAGGCAGAGGAGGTCGACTGGGATAGGTGTGTGCCGCTGACGCAGTAGCAAGTCTTTCCTTACCGCATGTGCGATTGGGACAGCGACTCTTGCTCCGCGTGAAGCCCGCTTGTTATGAGGTCGCCCTGTTGGGCCTTCTCGCGCTGCAGGCTTGACAAGAATAAATTCTTCATGTATGGAGCTGGAATGTTCTCGGTGGGTAGCACTTTGAAAGTATGCCCGTTGGTGTGAAGCCGAAAATGGACACAGACTCTCTGACTCTCTGCGCGTCATTGCCGCAACCACCAAGCAGGGCGTGACCTTGGCGCTGTACCCGCTATCAGTGATCAAAACAAAGCAGATGACGCTTCCGGGCATTAGCGGAGGCTTCAAGGTAAGGCCTGCAACATGTGCTCGTGCTTGCTGCTGCCGGTTCATAATGACAAGAGCTATTCCTGCCAGCAGGTCCATTCACACTGGCATGCTCGTTTTTGGTCTTTCAGGGTGTGAGGCAGACTGCATCCACCATCATGCGCGCGGAAGGAGTGCCAGGCTTCTACAGGGGTTTCACAACTGTCATCTTTGGGACAATTCCTGCTCGAGCGGTGAGCGTCAGCCGGCTGCGGTGTTTACACAGGGACTGTGTACGGCGGTGAAGGGCAAGATACAAGCACGTTTGTTGCCACTTCCCTAGAGCGCATGTGGGGTGGACGGGGCAGGGCTGTGCTGGCCCTGGCCCTCGCCCCAAGCTTCTGCACAGGCCACCTGTGACGAACGGTTCCGTATCCTGAGGACTCCGCTCTCTCAATCACGCATCTGCAGGTGTACTTGACCACCCTCGAGTGGACAAAGAGCGAGGTGGGCAAGAGCGTAGCAGGGCTCGGCCTGGCCGAGCCCACGATTGCTGGCGTGTCAAACTTCTTCGGCGGCGCTCTTGCATCCCTAGCCACCCAGTCTGTGACGGTCCCTATCGACGTCATCAGCCAGAAGCAGATGGTGCACGGGGACGAGACCGTGGTGGCCAGGCAGCAGCACAGTCGGGCGGGGCCGGGACAAGGTGCCGCGGCGGGGCAAGGGGCAGCGGCAACAGCGGCACCTGGGGGGCATGCGACGGGGACAGGAGCGGCGGCGGGGACCGGGTCAGGAGCAGCAGCGGCTGGGGAAACGGCAGCGGCGGCGCGGGCGAGCGGCGTTGCGTCAACGTCAGGGCGAGGGGTGTCGACTGCGGCGGCAGCGGAGGCTGTGGCGGGGAAAGGGGCGGGCAGCAGCGTGGTCCGGATCGGGCCACTCCAGATGGTTCGGTTGATTGTCAAGGAGGAGGGCGTAGCGGGGTTGTACCGTGGTTTCGGGGCGTCGGTTGCCACGTTCGTGCCGTCCTCGGCCGTGTGGTGGGGCGCGTACGGCGCCTACCAGAAGCTCATATGGACTTTGCTGTACGGCAGCGGCAGTAGCGCGTCAGAGGCGGCGCGAAGCGGGAGCAGCAGCAGCAGCAGCAGCAGCAGCAGTGCGGCGGGCAGGCTCGGGGGAAGCGGGACCGGGGCAGCAACGGGGCTGGCGGACCTCGCAGGGCATTCCACGGGGGAGGTTGTGGCGGTGCAGACCACTGCATCTGTGCTCGCGGGCTGCACCAGCAGCATCGTCACGACGCCTCTGGACCTCATAAAGGTGGGCAGGATCTTAGTGGGTTGTGAGTGGGGATCGGCGCGTGCGCGTCATTCTGGGGGCGGAGGAAGGTTGAGGGTTGCATGTAACGCACAGTTGGGCGAATGGAGAGGTATGCGGCCATGGGGCCGCAGTTCCCCTTTGGATACCGATTGCTGGCATGGCTGTGAGTTAACAGGTATGTGTGCGGGTGGGCAGCACGAGTACATTCATGACCACGCTGCGGGGCCTTACATACCGCGTCTGGTCGTAGTTTCGATGCAGTTGTTGAAAGGGCTTGGGTGTATCGTCAAGCCAAATGCAGTAGGGGAGGCTGCTGACCGTGAGGGCAAAGGGCCGAGGGCAGACCCCGAGCAGCTAGGGCTCGTGAGCGTCAGGCGGATACCTGTACCCTTATTCCGTACCGGGCAGCTTACCGAAGGCTATAGGCATATGCAGTGCAATGAGAATGTGCATGCTTTCAAACCATTCCACCCCTCCTCGCCCTTCTTGGGCCCCTCCTTGCCACCACGCAGACGCGAATCCAGGTGTCGTACAAGCACGACGGCGCCACGCCGTCCTTCCTGGAGGTGGCGCGGCAGATTGCGCGGGAGGACGGCGCTGCGGGCTTCCTGCGCGGGGCGGTGCCGCGCATGATCAACGCGTCGCTGTGGGGCACGTGCATGGTCACCGTGTACGAGCACTTGAAGCGCATCTGTCAAAAGGACGACTAGGGATATCGTCTAGGGGCGGCTAGGGGGCAAGGGGACCGCGCTGGGGTGTGCAGGTGCAGAGGGTGTTGCTTGGGTGTGGTTACGAGAGAGGTGCTGGACGAGGCGATTGGCGTGGTGCGCACGGGAGGGGTACAGAGGGTCTACCAGCGGAGAGACGAAATGTGAGTGTGCGAGGCAGCATGCATACAGCATCTTCATGACGGACCTTACATGGGTGGTAGCCGTGGGGCCACCACCTGCAGGTGTGTATGGAAGGCCTGAGCTGGCACTGTTGGCAGTAGGCGTTTTGGGCACTGAACGAAGACTCGGAACACGTGCGGGTGATAGCTTGGTATGCCTGTGCCTCCGCTGTACGACAGCAGGATTGCGCTCTTGATCACAGGCGAGGAGGTACGGACGTGCTGGACATCCCGTGGGCCCTGCCACTGCGTGCTCCGGCCCACTGTAAAGATCATGGCTCTTGCGTTCTCCGTTCTGTACCTGAATCAGTCGTTCATGGTTTGGCCATGATGAGATGGCAGCAGTGTGTATGTGGGCAGGATTCATCGGTAGCGATACTGCTGTCGTGCACAGGTCTGTACCGGTAACCATAGGCACACGTAGTGCTGGCTTGCATGAGCGGCTATTAGGAGGGTGCGTGTTTTCTGTCCCCTGGCTGGATGTCCCAACCGTGTTCACTACCGGTATGACCTAAATGAAGCCGCATAAGGCTGGCGCCCAGCCCGTCCCTTCGCCTGAGCGCAGAGTTTGCGTTTGCTGCTGTGAGGGCGGAGGTGCTAGTACCCTCGCGCAGGGACGCGCCGCAAGGTAAGCTGCTCGGTGACCGCTGAGCGCTGTCTGCCTTGCACCAGCATGTGCCAAACAACAGGAGTATCGTTTATAATCGTTCATCTCTGCATGAAGTGTTTACCACCTTCGCTCGTCGCTACCGTATGTGCTCGCAGCCAGCGCTTTGCATCACCGCAGCTCTGCTGATTACCTAAAGCATCCTCAACTTGCCCTTCAAATTCGCCACACCAACAGTAGCCTCAATCAACTTCCATTGCAGGCCTCGAGCGACCGTATGCTGGGCGAAGCAACGACGCCTTGCGTTCGGCACAGGAGCGTCCCGTGGGTCGTTCTGCCCAAGTAAGCCCTTCCAACGTAAATGCGCATCTGCTGTGCACGTATGGTTAAGGTGGACATTGGAACTCTTTGCTTGCATTGCATGAAGCCTTCATCTAAAGTCCGAGGGGCATGCGCGGCCAATTTGCGCATGGATCTCTCCTTGTTCCATGCCGCCGTGCACCCCCCGTTTTTTCGCCGGCCGCTCTTAAGGCCCCATCGCAGCATTTCCCTTCTTTAGCCCAAGCCCCCAGGATAGTGAGCCTATATACTTAGCTTCGTTTCTCCGCACCGTGACCCCAACTCGCGACCCTTTAAGGTATTTTATCTAGTTTGCTGCGCGCGCCGTCTCTGCGACTAGTTAGCCTCTCGATAGGGCTGCCTGGGAGGCCTTGGTTCAAAAAGCTAGAGCTCATCATGACTTTCCTCGCGTGCCTTTCTCCTGCAGTCCCGCCGCTGCTTGGACCTTGCGCCTTTGCCGCCCGGCGCCTTGCCCCGATCATCCGACAACAACTCGTCTCCTTCAAGCCTCGACGCTACACCACGAGAACCGATATCTTAGCGGCGCCTTCAGCTACACGTTGCGTAGGCACTGCGGCGTGTTCCAGAAATCTAGGGTTCGCCGGCTCCGACTTTTCTTCACAGCCGCTCGACAACATGCCTGTCGCTCACCAGCAAAAGGTTGTTCTGGCGCACGCGGTCGTTCCTCTTCCCTCGTCTCCTACCAAGCGCCCGCGCTCGGACTCTTTCGCCGACTTCTCCTTCGCTCCCAAGGAGCTCAGCACCAACGCCGCCCCCGCCGCTGCCGCCAAGAATGACAGCTTCTACCTCGCCAGCGCGCTACGCTCCGTCGTGAAGGTCTTCTGCACCGCTGCCAGGTGAGACGCTGGCGACATGTATGCGCATCCTCTCGCGCTCAGCCCCATTTCGGGCCCATGGGTCCGTTGCAAACCTTGTCAGCAGCACAAACGAGAAACTATGCCCATGTCATATAGTTAAACAATTTCCATCATGCTGTAGGTTGCAACAAGTAATTTCGCGTCGAGCGTAAGGGCATTACCCCTCTTTTGACCCCGACCTCGCGCCGCTTCTTCCCCTGCGCGCAGCCCCAACTACTCGTCGCCGTGGCAGGTGCAGCCGCAATCCAAGAGCACCGCCTCCGGCTTCATCGTGGGCAGCATCTCCGAGCGGCGCATCCTCACCAACGCGCACGCGGTGGCCAACCAGATGCAGGTCATGCTGCGCAAGCACGGCAACGCGCGCAAGTTCCCCGCGCGAGTGCTGGCGGTGGGCCACGAGTGCGACATCGCGCTGCTCACCGTGGACGCGGATGAGGTGAGCAGGGGTCCTTACGGGGCAGGGACCGTAATGAGGGGAGGGCAGGGCATGGGTGGTGTGGGACTAAGTGTCGCTCTTGGTAGATAGGGCGTCCGCACCGTCCGGCCGTCCGCCTACGGTGCGCATGGAACCTGGCAACATGACGGTGTGCTGCACCTGTGCTGTGGTTCAATGCCCATGTGGGTCAGTGTGGAATACACGCACAGCATGTTGCCCAGGAAGTTCCAACCCTGCACTTACCCGCTCCATGGCCTTGCTACTGATGTGGGTTAGCGTCAAGCTGCGGCGCACACCTATGTTGACACGTGCCGCACAGAACGCTGCTTTGGCCCGTACCACTTACCGCCATCTGATCCCTCTCCTCTTCTGCCCCCGTCCCCCGTCCTTCCCACTGCAGTTCTGGAACGACGGCTCCGTGGAGGCGCTGGAGCTGGGCGGCCTGCCCGCCATGCAGGAGTCGGTCACGGTGGTGGGCTTCCCGCAGGGCGGCGACAACGTGTGCGTGACCAAGGGCGTGGTCAGCCGCCTGGACCGCCAGCAGTACAGCCACGGCAGGTGCAGCCTGCTCACGCTGCAGACCGACGCGCCCATCAACAGGTGAGCGGCTGGGGTAATACACGGTACGTTTGCCCTTGTGCAAGGTAGGGATTACTGGTGCTGTGGGTCAGCTCTTGATGCACGTGTCTCAAACCTACATGCTCTTATGCGCCCCCAACGCCTTGGTATACGCCTTTCGCTTTGCACTGGCGGCCCTGCTCCTGCTGCGCTTCCTAGCCCATGTAAATGTTTATTGTTGATATCGGGTCAGCTGAGCCGTTTTCGCTCCCTGTGATCACCATTTGGCCTCTTGCAGCGGCAACTCCGGCGGCCCTGTGATGATGGACGGCAAGCTGGTGGGCATCGCCTTCCAGTCGCTCATCGGCGCCGAGAACACCGGCTACATCATCCCGCTGCCCGTGGTACGTACGGCTACGGGTGTGACTTCAGAAATGGCACAGGTGCACATAACTGTCTTTCGCCCGCCAAGGCTTAGTTTACCAGTGCAACCCACAAAGGGTTCAACTGGGTTCTACTGTAGAACGTCAACTAGGTACGCTTAGGCTCGACCTGAATCAAGTGTGCGTGCCAACCCCATTAGAAGCGGCACTTCCTAGAGTTTTCGGCGTGCAACCCACAGAGGGAGTCTACTGTAGAAAGTCAAACAGGTACACGTAGGCTTGACCTGAGTCCAAAGTGCGTGCCAACCCCACCACGTAGGTGCGGCACTTCCTGGAGGACTTGGACCGCCACGGCGGCCGCCACTGCAGAGGGTGTCCTATCATTGTTTTGACTACGCAATCACATTCCTACATAACGTACGCTATCGCGCCAACCCCACCACGCAGGTGCGGCACTTCCTGGAGGACCTGGACCGCCACGGCGGCCGCTACACGGGCTTCCCCGAGCTGGGCATCTCGTGGCAGGGCCTGGAGAGCACCGACATGAAGCGATCGCTGGCCATGCCCGAGAGCCTCACCGGCGTCTACATCACCGGCACCGAGCCCGTGTACCATGCGGCCAAGGTGAGGGGCCTGCGTGTTGCCGTACGGTGCGCCGTACTGGGCCGTGTTGTGGTTGCCGAGCTCGCGCACAACGCGGCCAACATGGGACTGCGGTGCCATATAAAACGTGCTGAAACCCCGCACGGACTTCCCCAGCGCCCTTGACCCACATGGTTGCGCATGATAACATACTCGCTGTGTAGTCCTTGGTGTTTACCTGGCGGTGCTTGTGTCACACAGTGTTATCCTTTCCCTTCGCCCATCCTGCCGTAGGTGCTGCGGGCCGGCGACGTGCTGACGCACGTGGGCGGTCAGGCCATCGCCGACGACGGCACCTTCCTGTACGAGCAGTCGGTGCGCATCGACTTCCGCCACCTGCCCTCCATGGCCTTCGACGGCGACCACCTGCAGGTGCGTGGGCATTGGGGGCGGGGATGGGGATGGGCATTGGGAGTGGGTTTGGAGTTGGGAATGGGAGGGGAGTCGATGAGTGAGCACCATTTGACACATTGCACGAACCAGCATTCAGCCGATTTTTGCGTTGCCAAACTACTTGGTGAAACTGCACTTGCTACTAGGACTGCGGGGCTTGACTAATGAAGCTGCACCTGATACTAGGACTTGAGGAAGGGCTTGGCTGCTTGATCACACGTCGCCCCGCCACCCCTGCCCCGCCCACCCCAGATCGGCGTGTGGCGCGACGGCGCCGCGCTGACGCTGCCCGTGCGCGTGTCGGTTCCGCACCACCTGGTGCCGCCGCACAGCCACGACCTGAAGCCGCGCTACTACATCTTCGCCGGCATGGTGTTCACGCGCCTCACCAACTTCTACCTGCGCCACCACTACGGCGCCGACTGGGGCCGCACCGCGCCCATCAAGCTGTGCGAGCGCTACTTCAGCGGCAGCATGGAGGCGGAGGGGCAGGAGGTGGTGCTGTTGTCCAAGGTGGGGCCGCACGCTGTGATGCTGTAACAGACGTGCACTGGTTTCCCGTGGTCCTACGCCACCTAGGTATACGGTGCCTCCTTCGATATCTTGCCTTTCAGGGGGGCATCCGCCCCAACCGCATTGCCCACGTAAAACTGTCAAGGGTTCTGATTCACAGGTTCCCGAAGCACCTTTGTGAGCGTGTTGTGCTTATTTGCGTACCGGTATCCCATGTGTATTACGCGTGTTGTGCTTGTTTGCGTACCGGTATTCCATGTGTACTACCCCGAGGCAGACAAGGTGACCACGTTCGCCCCTGCCCCCACCACCCCTGCGCCCGTACCCTAGGTGCTGGCGTACGACGTCAACCTGGGCTTCCAGGACCTCAACAACATCCAGGTGCTCAAGGTGAACGGCGTCAAGGTGCACAACCTGCAGCACCTGGCGCGCCTGGTGGAGGACTGCGACACCGAGTACGTCCGCTTCGACCTGGAGTGGAAGAAGGTGGGCCTTGACGCACACCACAACTCTCTCCCCCTCCTGTGTGTTCCTGGCCTCCCTTGCTTTTGTTGAACAAAGGATATAAGGTTTCCTGTGGCGACGGAGAGGACGTGTCGGTGTGATCTCTGGCCGGTTGCCTTGCCTACACTGGCCATGCGCCTTACTGGGCACTTATTGTAGCAACCGTGCACTAGAAGTGCACCTGGCCGCTGGCTCCGTACCTACCGCTGCCCGTAATGATAGCAGTTCATCAGCTGCTGCTTGAAACAGTAATCATTCACGCACGTGTTTACGAACTGATAGAGAGTACCGCATGCCTTGTAAACTTTCCCCATCCCTCCTCCCTTGTCCCTCAGGTGGTGGTCCTGCACACCTCCCGCGCCCGCGCCGCCACGTCCGACATCCTGCGCCAGAACGCCATCCCCGCGCCCCACAGCGAGGGCCTACTGCAGGAGGACCTGCGCCTGCCCGCCGACCTGGCCGCCACGCCCCAGCCCGACATGGCGGACAGCGAGGTGCCGCCGCAGGACGAGGCGGTGGCGGTGGGAGAGCGCCTGGCACGCCTGCAATGGCCTGCGTAGGTGCGAGTCTGCCCGCCAGCAGCGCTTAATTAATGTGTTCACACGCGGTGAGCCATGGGGCCGCCTGTGAGCGCACGCGCAGAGCGTGAGGTGGCCGTGACGTGGGTGGTGTGGTCGAAGGAGGTTGGTATAGTGGATGGACGGCCTTGCGGGAAAGGTACGTGTGCAGTGGTTTGGTGCCTGTACATGGCATGTGGATAAGGGCTCGCGTCGGGGAGATAGGACTGCTTATGATGGCTGCGGCAAGTACCGTACTGAGTCATGCAAGGACGACGAGAGCCGGCATTGTGCGCGCTGTACAAAGCGGGCGGCGGGTATTAGTGTGCTAGCTTGCGGATGTGGGCTGGCGCACCTGTGAGCTTCGTTAGTATCGGGGTGCGGGCGGAGTGGATGGGGGGCTTGGGGGGCATGTTGGTTGCTGGCATACAGCACATGCTGTGTCGCCTGGAAGCCAAGGATAGTCAGGTGGTACCTTGCCGTGCAGCGGTGCATCGGGAAGGCTGTCCACCTGTGTACCATATACGGGAATACCAGGACGGCATTGGGCTGTACCCTCCAGCGGTTGATTAGCGCTATTGCGCAAGTTGGTGGGCGGGCATATCCATGCCGATGTAGATTTGAACCAGGGGATGGTAGGTGGTAGTGTAGTGGAAAGAGGTAGTGTGCGGTGACCAGCTTGTGTCACCAGCTTGCGTCCCCTAGTCGCCCATGTTGTCCTACGCTGGAAGGTAGCAAGCCTATGCGGAGACACGCTGTATACGATGTAAAGTAACGCGTGCCACGTGAAGCCTAGGCGTGGTATGCAGCAACGAAGTTGGGCAGTAGGCAGCTGCCTCTGCGCATCGGCATCAGGCCAGGTGAGGCGCAGGTGGCGCCAGTGTGCCACACCACCTGCATGGAAACGCAAACCGGATTCAGGTGAACCGTGTGGCAGACGGTACCTATGCATTCCTGCAGGTAACACAAATAGACAGAATATATGGCTAGATGCAAGGCCCAGTGCGACACTTTTACCATCCTGCTTGTCGTACACGAGGGAGTCCCCTGGCGGAACATCTCAACCCAGGACCCCCAAACCTTATCCTGCATGGCTTGGTGCATGCTACCTCTGCATCCCCACGGCAGTCGCACCTCGCATGTCCTCCGTCGCAAGCTGAGAACTGTCCCCCTCCCATCCTGCTGCCGACAACACCCATCGGTGGGAGCCTGGTAACACAATCACGTTGGCATGACTGCAAGTACCGGCTGCAAATGGCAACCGTTGCCAAGGGATCAGGGCCCCGGGGAGAGGGTGCATAATCAGGCGGGATGGGAAGGCAGGATGCAAGCAGAGTGGCTAGATGTCATCATGCAGAGGTAGCCACCCTGATCTCGTCAGGGACGGTACATGCCTCTCCTTCCGCGTACCCACTAGACCCGTTGGTGGACCTCCCCTGCCGCATGACACCCACTTTTGTCAACTGCCTGCAACCGTCGGCGCCCCACCGCGTGGCTGCTTCTTCCCAACGTAGATGATCTTGGCTTCTATCACGGGAGCACAGCCCATTTGGGCGTTTTCCAGACCGCGATAATGTAGCAATATGTGCTGTGAGCAATCACGAGCAGCAGTAGCCACAAATTCCAACAAGACTGTGCCGCAAAATTGTGGGAGATTGCTCAGCGGTGGATGCGCGAATGGAAATTCAGAACGAGGACTGCGACTTTTCAAACTCCAAACGGGACTCGCAGGTTCTGCCACGCGTCGACATGGAATTAGCGACAACCGGCGTTGTAATTATCCGTTTATTCATGCACCAGTCGCCAGAAAGGCTGACTAGCTTCTGGCAGCTCGGCATAGCATGGCCCTCACGCCTCAGTTCTGCTGAGTGAGCGAGGATAGAGCTTGTCCCAAACGATGGAACAAAGCGACGTGATAAAGGATGCGCAGCAAGGGGAGGGCGCGGGTGCTGCTCGTCCTTCACCGTCTCACACCTCGCGGCTGAGCGACAGCTTGGTACTGAAGCTACCCGTGGGGTCGCGCTTCGCTCTCATCAGCAGGCCTGCAGCTGGGTAGGCCACCACGCACGGCATTTGGCTTGGCTGAACGCCTTTCATGTGTGCTGACAAACGTGGATGGGCCTCTCATACACCTCCAGGGAGACACCCTCGGCTTCGGAGTCAAGCCCTGATATCACTCCGCCAGGAAAGGACAGCAAGGCCCCTGAAGAGATTGTGCCCGAAGGTGCGCAAGTACTGGCCATCCAAGTTGGGTGATTGCGACACGAGCACGCCGCTGATGGTGTTCGTCCCTGGCGTTCCTCCCTGGTCCTTCAGAGGCAGCAGCGTCACAGGGTCCGACAGACCCTAACCTGGCATCTCTGCACGTCAAGTTCAGCGCCAGCACCCGTTTCAACAACTCAGATGCTCCGCGGGTTCTGCCCCGGGTTTACCGTCCAAGTGCTGCGCCACCTCCAGGCGGGGGCCTCAGGTCAGCCCACAAAGTACCGTTGACGTCGCTGAACGTCAGTACTTCAAGGACAGCTGAAAGTTACATCCTTGTTGCCGCAGGTCGGCCATGCGCTTGGGGCCCACCGGCCCACCTGGGGGAGGCGTCCCTCGGCCTGGAGCGGCAAGCATGCATCGCAGGTTAGTTGCATTGGCTTCCTCGTCGCCACATGAGCAGTGCGCCGACGGAAGGCCCCAAAACGAGCAAAGTTTTGATACCTGCAAGGGAAGGTGTAGGCGAGACATCTGCCGGTTGGTCTTCGTGCTGTGTGCAGGTCGCCGCGCCTTGGAAGTCCTGGCATGGAGGACGGAGGCGAGAGGGAGCCGTCTGGGGCCATGGGCGGCCTCATGCGGGCGCTCTCCGGTCGCCACCGGTAAGCACACCGCTAGACAGTGCACATGTATTGCGTAATAGGCGGTCACAGCAGTCCACCGGCACACCTTGGCGGCACACTGAGCGTCAATGACGACCTCGTGTGTTGCCCCTTCCGTGGCCCTTGCGGGAGCAGGAGGACCGGCAGCGCCGAAGCGCCTCCCGGTGCTCGCAGCAGAATGCCTTCGGTTGCAACACAAAGGCGCACGCAATCTGCCCGCATCTCGTACTCCAGCTCGGGCCGCTCCTCGCCCAGCCCCTCTGCGACCAGCGGCACCAGCCCCCTAGGCGCAAGCCCGCTAGGGCCCAGCCGCACCGCATCAGCCACGACCACGCCCAGGTCCTCGCCGGGCCTGGCGGCATTGCTGGGCTTCCGGCGAAGCCCCAGTCGCGATAGGCGTGGCAGCAGGGAGCTCGAGGAACGCGAGCTGCAAGGCGCTGGTGGATTGCAACGTGGCCGCAGCCGCAGCCGCAGTCGCAGCCGTAGCCGCGGTAACGGCGAGGGCGGTCGGCCGAGAAGGGGCCGCAGCCGCAGCCGCAGCCGAGGCCGAGGCGTCCTATCGGAGGACGAACGGACCTCGCCGTATGGGGGCGGCAGCACCAGTGGATGGGGATGGGGATGGGGTAGGGGCAGCTCAAGGCGGCAGCGCTCGAAGCAGCGGCGTGGGGCGTCTGCCTCAGGGGACGAACACAGCGATATCATGGGGTCGCCGAACAATTGGGGCCGGCCCCGGCGCAGCGGGGGCGGCATCATTAATGTGTGGGATGCGCTCTTTGGCGGTGGGAGCGGCAGGCGCGGCTCTGGCAGGCGGCGATCGCAGTGAGTGGTTTCACTGCAATCCAGCACCTACATCATGCATGTCAAAATGTAACTTTACGGAAGTGAACGGGCGTAAGTAGTTCAGGGCTCCACTTCGTGCAACCAGCAAGCAAGCGCGATGTCATGGATGCGCAGGTCTGCACCGCCGGAGGGCGGAACTACTGGGCGTAGGAGCAGCAGGAAGCGGCTGGGCTCCGGCCTGCTGAGTGCCCTCGGTGGGGGCGAGCGGCGTTCCCCACGGCGCACCTCCGGCCGGCAGCTGGACCGGCAGCTGACACCGGACCGGTCGGAACGGACCACGCCCACCCGCCCCTCGCCCAGCATGGCCGGCGGGCTTATGGGGCGGGGAAGCCGCCGGCTGCAGGATCAAGGTGAAAATTTTAAGCGTGCTGTTGGTGTAGGTTGCTGCTGCACGCCAATTGTCCACAACGCTTACATGTCATCCGCCTGCGCGTGGCGCAGGTGTGCCACAAGCCGCCCGATCGGAGCAGCCCCAGCGTGCACCCTGGTAAGATCTGCGATCGCAGCGGGTGCGTAGGGAAGTTGACCGGGCGCGTGGCAAAGTAGGAAACTCCAGGAAGCTCCAGATCATAACGCACACTTGTTGAACCTAGCCCCACTGTACGTTGCAGGCCCAGCACCATGGGCTCCAGTGGTGGGGGCGTCATGCTGGGCTCGCCCAGGCAGGACCCGCATGCCGCAGCGCGTGGCGGGTACGGGGTCTACCCGGGAGCGCAGGCGCGGCGTGAGGGCCACCGCATGGCGAGCGTTGGGGACGCACCTGCGTTGCCCCCGCGGGCAGCTTCCGGCCAATGGGGTAGGTGCTTAAGCCATCCGAAGCACCACATTCCAGAGCTCGCTGTGCGGATACGGGATAAAGGGTGTACTGGTGTGAGGTGTGTCGTACTTTTGCCCTGCCCCGTGTGCAGAACGCAACGGCTCTTTGGCGTTCCGGGTCAGCAGCGTGCGCTCAGGCGCGTCAACACCAACCTTGCAGCAGGACCAAGCGCGTCTTGAGGCACAGCGGCCACCACAGCTGCAACTGCAGCATGCACCCTCGCGCCCTCCCCCTTTCGTACCTCGACCATCAATCGCAGGCGGATCGTCATCAACCTCTCTTCAGGGCGCTTATCCGCTGACGCCTACAGGAAGTAAGGCATGGTGTTGCTGTGGCGAGGGGACTCGCACTTGGCGTTTTCCAGGTATACTAGGCCAACCAGTGAAATTAAAGCTAACATGCCATGCGGCGTTTGCGCTTTGCAGGGTACAACTCGCTGGCAAGCCCGGCGTTCGTGGCGTCGCCCACAGTCCCGCGCTCCAGCCCCACGACGCCAGGGGCTGCCCTTCCCAGGCCTCCAACGCTGCGTTTGGCTACAGCGCCTACAGTGCCAAGAGCCCCATCAGGTGATATAACCCGCCAATGGCTGCCCCACAACGCTCATGCATAGATCACATTGAGGCCGCCCTTGGTCACAAGACACTCGATGACAGTAGTGCATGCTAACGCCATTTTGGGCTGCATTTCGCAGGGCGACCAGCCTCACGCCGCCGCTCAGCTTCCCTGGGCCGGCCGCACTCCCGCGCAGCTCAGCGGCACGCGGAGGCCGCAGAGAAGGGCCACGGCAGCCGCTCGCGGCGGAGGCACGGAAGCTCCAGCCCCGAGACGCCGAAACTCAAGTCGTTTGCGTCTTCACGGAGGTGCGTCGCAAGCGCTGGTGGCTGCCTGTCTCATGGTTGTACCCTGCATGCACGAGCTCCTGCATTCGTAAGGCCACCACCACCTGTTTGCGGTGAACCGCAGGCAGCGGAGGAGGTCAGCAGCGGATGCAGAGGGACAGGAGGACCAGGATAGCACGCCGCATCGGGGCCGTGGTGGCGGGGGCTTCTTCTCGTGGCTAAGCGGGCGCAGGGGCCGCAAGAGTTCACCGCCGCCCCTCAAGGAACCTGCAATCAGTGACACAGTGCCTCTAGCCCAGGCCGCTTACGTCCCAGCTGTGCCGCAAGGCGATGCGTCAACCGAAGGAGTCAGCACAGGGCCTGCTCGCCCCGTGCCAGACCTTGCCGGTCCTGGTCCCGCTGCACATGCAGCATCAGGGACCCACATCTTGCCTGCACCAGCGGAGGACAGGATCCCGGCGGAGGAAGAGCCTCTGGGCCCTCTGGCGGCGTCACTGGCGTCTGCGGATGCGGACCGGACCCTGAACCGCCGGCGGCCAGCACCAGTACTGATCCCCAGCACCCCGCTTCCACCCCTGGTGGCGGTGCAGATGCAGCAAGCGGTGCCCTCTCACGAGCGCGAAGGGGCGTGGTCCAAGTTGGGCAAGGTGTTCGGCGTGGTTGTGCCCAAAAGGTGCGCATCGACAAGTGGATCTCCGAATAGTGTATTCCTGCACCTCGATCGTCCTGCATGAGCCGCAGCAACATGCAAGCTAAGCCGTGTGTGCGATGTGACGCTACTACTTGCGCTTCGCGCAGGTGGAAGTCGCCCAGTAAGCCGCAAGTGTCCGCCGCGCCTGCGGCGTCCGCCGTAACAGCCCAAGCGCCTGCGGCCTTGGCCGCCCCAGATTCAAGACCCACACGACGGGCGTCTTCTGCTGGCATTACAGATGCACAGCTGCCGGCCCCCGCTTTCCTTGTACCACGCCCTGGTGCACCGACATTGTCTCTGCCTGCCGGAGCAACACGGCCCAGTTTCCGGCTCCACCGGTCAGGCAGTGGCAGTCCGCCCTCCCACAGCCGGATCAGTCAAGTCCAACGGTTGTCGGATCCGACTGTGCCAGAGGCGGGCACGCAGGCAGCCCAGTCCAGGCCGCTGCCCAGTTCAGCTGTCAGGCCTGGCAAGGACCAGAGCACGGCCCCTGAGGTCGATGCCAGTCTGGACACCCCTTTCGCATCCGCGGATGCTGTTGCTGCCGTACGCAACGAGGCCAAGGACAAGGTGAGGTGGCCCTACCGCTTGCGAAACCGACAACCACGTGTTGAGTACGATGTACAGCTGAGAAGCATCCGCTGCCGTGGACTCAGCGCACCTGTGGCCGTGCCACCAGTCGGTCGGAATGCGTATGACACGGCTAACTGCCCCCTGTCGGTCAAAATAGAAATTACAGGGCTAACTCACCCAGCCCCCTGCCATGATACTCAGAAGGACATTGCTGAAGGCGATCGCGCTGCTTGGATTGCCTGCAGACACAGCGCTCCCGCCGGGGCAAGCGCCGCGCCAAGAGTGACTTGGGGCCAGGTGCGGGCGGCCAGCCCGGCTCGCCTTCACAGCGGCCCGGCAGCGCCTCCGCTGTCCCTGCGGCCCCGTGGCAGCAGCGACCCATGCGCGCTCCGGCCTTCGTGCCGCGCGGGCGCTCCGTGTCTCCCCTGGGCCGCAGCCTTATGGGGCCGCGACCGCGGAGTGGGCCGGCCGTGGTGCTGGTGCAGCCGCTGGCCCCCGGGGGAGCTGGCCAGGTGGGTTGAGCAAGAGCGGGCGTGTGTCGCATGTGAGCAGCTCCGCCCTGAGAAACGTGGCGCGCGTTGAGCGGGAAGTGTGGCGTGTATTGACATGGAAAGCTGGCTGCAATGATGCCGTACAGGTGCTCATCTCCCCGCTTCGGAGCAGCGGGGGCTTTGGCGAGATGAGGATGTCCGCTTCTCCAACGCGGACGGCACAGTGGGGCGTGGATGCCCAAGGCGTCGTACTCAGCTATGACAGGTGAGCGACCTGTCTCCCCGCTGGAGGCTACCTTGTGTACCATGTGGCGGACACTGCTTGTACTCGCTGGCTGAGTAAGAAAGGATGCTATACAGCCCAATCGATTCCACCCTGTGTTTATGCGCAGGCTACCGACCATCAACTCCTGGCTCCATCCCGGCCTTGGCCACCGCCCGCTCTCGCCGCCTGCCCAGCTGCCGGGCGCATCAGCCTCCCCAGTCCGCACCATCAACGCTGCAGCCACCACCCTCACCAGCAGCCTCGGCCCCGACGGCGGCGCAGGTGCCACTGTGGACAACATGATCTTCCCTGCCGGCGTGCCCCTGCCCCTGCCCATGGCTGATGGCCTGCAGGGCACCTTCGGTAGCGACCAGCCGCTGCTCGGGTCCGTGGGCCTGGGCTCTACGGGCACTCGCTCACGGCCTGCGACTGCGGGCATGGTGGAGGCCGCCGAGGGCATGGAAGCCTTGGCAGGAGCACCCAGCGGTGGCAGCGCACGGGATTGGAAGCCGGCACGCGTCCTGCGGACTCCCCTTCTCACAGGCCTTATGAGACATCAGGGCATGCACCCGGAGGGGGCCGCGGGGGTCGCGGGGGCAGCTGGGACAGGGGCAGCGGAGGCGGAGGGTGCGGCAGCGGGGGCGCCGTGGACGGGTGCGCATGACTCGATGCGCGGAGGGGTGGACGTGCGGGTGGCCTGGCCGGCTGACCAGCTGTTGATGCAGCAGCAGGTGGGAGTTCGATACGATGACACGGCAGCGCTTGGAGGGCGGAGACCTGGCTTGCAGCTGCATGTGGGCTCGGGCCAGCGGCCCCCGCTTGTCCCGCGTGGGCTCGGGCTGCTGGGCCCTGGGGGCGGCGGGGCAACAGGGCCGGGGCTGCAGCTTGTGGCGTCGCCAGGGGCCCATGGTGTGCTGGACTGGGAGGCCGGCAGCCTGAGGCGTGAGCCAGACGGCGTGATGGCATCTGTGGAGGGTGAGCCATCGGGTACGGGCTTGCGTGTCCGCGTGTGCCTGCTGTTAACAGGGCTGCACACGGCAATGCACTTCTGCATAGTGTTTCCCTGCTGGAATGTTTCTAGCGCGCAGTATGTCGCCCGAAAGTGTTACACTTCAACTCCGCCAACACGAAGCCGTGACTTGGTAGGGCGGAACTTGGTCTTGACGGAGGTGTTGACATGTCCCGCCTAGTCTATGTGTACGGCTCTGCCTCGCTACATCCAGGTCCCATCGATATGCGTGGCTCCGCTGCGACGGGGTCCCTCGTGCATTCGCCGCTCAAGGCTGCCCCTGCGCTCCCACCGTCATCGTTCCGTCCGCACCGCCCGATCCGTGTCGGCCAGCCGGCAGGTGTGTTACAATGTCCCTGTATGAGCTGCGTCCCAGTGCCTCTGCACCTGCAGTTGCAGTAGCACTCTGTCCTGCGAGCAGGCTACTCCCTCTCCTCTGCGAGGCTTAAGCGTATACTTGCCTTTCCGCCGCAGAGCAACCCCCATACCCCGTGCTGGCGCGCCCCGCCCGGCCGCCATTGCTGGATCCGCGGCCACCGTACTCGCCCGCTCCCGCAGCCACCCTCGCGCAGCTCCCCGCCGCCAGTGTCAGCCCCGGCCGCATTCCGTACCCTGTCATCAGCCGGTCACCACCCGCTGCCGCAACGGCGAGGGTTCCCCTGGATGATGAAAGCAGCTTGGCTTCCTCAATCACCGTTGATTCCCTCAGGTGGGGCCTGGCTATGTAAAGCCCATGTACCTCAGCATGTAATGCCACCGAGGCTTCGGCGTCCAAGCCGCGGTACTGTCGTCCACTGTTTCATAGTGCTATAACCGGCCTCGTACCTCTCGCCCTATCGTACTGCTGGTACCACCAGGGACATGGACCCCGCCCTGGCGACGGAGCTGCGGCGGAGGGACCTGGGCGTTGGACCCACGTACCCAGCTGTCGCCACAGGCGTGTGGGGCGTCACCGTACGGCCCTTGCGACGTGAGGTAGTCACAGGCAAGTCACAGTCACGTTTGGCCGCAAGCATACCTTCACGCATTACACTTGGGTGCATGGCACCTAGACACGTGGTACTCCACTACATGCCACGTGGGTCTATTGATCTGCGTATCCCCTGCAGGACCCCACCTCAAGCTGATGCGGCCCAAGCAGCTGCTGCGGCAGCTGCAGCCACCGGGACCGACGCCTGCCTTCTCCCGCCGCCACCAACCCGCACGGCCCGCCGACGAGGTAGGGCGGGCTACTTATCTGTAGAACCGCCCATCCTGCCCCCTGATGCAACCCGATAGGCTAACTATGGCGCGCTGGAAACGTGTAACACTTCAGCATGCACTGAATGCACATGGCCTTCCTCCTTGGCAGGCGGAAGAAGCGCAAGAAGGCCCGGCACGCCTGGAAACACAGCAGCAAGCAGCACACGATATGGATGAAGCGGTTGAAGGGAAGCCACTCGATGACGAGGCCGTGAACGACACCGCTGTTTACCGGCCAGGCCCAGTGGGGTCCAAGCCTGACCACGGCGTGCCACAGCCAAAAGCAGCTGCATTGCGGTCAGAGCCGCAAGGGCACGTTACAACGAGCGTCCCGGCTGGGTTCAGACAGGAGGAGGTGCACGCGCCATTTGGCGCACACGAGGAGGATGAGCGGGATGGTGCAGGTGCTCACGAGGTTGCAGGCGGAGCAGCAGGCGATGACGTGGACACAGTGCGGCGGCCTCGCGGCAACACGCTGGTCCGGGTGGACGGGGCGGGCGTGACGGGCGTGAGGACGCTGTCGCCTCATCGCCTGCCGGCGGCGAGCCTCAGTCCGCCGAGGCTGCTGCGTCTCCCGCAGGACACTGCGCCGCACCAGCCGACAAGGTGGGGGACGACTCAGATGTTCTGTTGGTGGCTGTCTGTGTCTTGCAGATTCCAGGGATGCACAGTTGAATGCCGTGTTGTACCTGCATGGCCATTAGGGCCCGATGTGTAACCGTGCGGCCTGCTTCTTGATCAAGACAACGCAACTGCCTTCCTCACGCCACGGTCACAACTTGCAGGCGCCACGTGCAGTTAGGGATCGGCACCGAAGTGGCGGAGGAGCCGCGGTACCGCAGCATCCGGCTCATGCGGGTGGATGTGCCCGGTGGAGCTAGCCAGGTATGAGCTCCAGCAGCGAACACGTAAGCACACGGACTCGAGGTCAAGGCACCGCCTGCTCGATGGCCCGCGCCTTTCTACTCTCGTGAACAAAGGCTCGTGGACAAAGGTTGTGCCTCATTCTCTCCCTTGGCTTGGTTTTCCCGGCTCGCAGGCCGGCCCCATCGGCGGCCCCGAGTACGACCGCAACCCCAACGGCATGCCCATGGGCCTGCTGCGAGTGCTCCGCCGGCCTGAGGCCGACATGCCCAGCCTGGTGCCCGCCACCACCGCCGGCCGCACGGAGCACCTGCTGGGCATGCTGCAGGGCCGCGCAGGGGCAAGGCCAGGAGCGCCCGGGAGCCCAGGTGCGCCTGGAGACTCTACCTGTCCCGTGTATTTATCGCACACCGACCCCCCGTTTGAACCCTTCGGCCCCTTCGTGGGGCACCATGCGCATGTGTACATGCCGTGATCTCTTCAGCTGCCATGGGAGTGCGCTCAGGTGCTTGGTATGCGCCTTTGCATGTCAACTTCTTCTTACACCCACTTAACGCTCGCGCTGCCTGCAGGCGTGGGCCATCGCCTCGGCCCCTTCGAACGTGTTCCGGAAGCCAGCTCCCCGTTCGGCAGCCCGGGACCGGACGGCCAGCAGCAGCAACAGCCATCACATGGGCACACCGCGCACCCGCCAGGTCATGCCTACCCTTCCACACGCTCACAGCCGGTCAGCCCACAAGGTATCGACATCCGGGTCCACAGCACAGGCGCTCCGCCGCCTCAGTACCCCACTGGCCCGCCGCCAAGCGAGCCGTACCCGTACGCACCCGGATACGGCACGCCACCCTACGGGCCGCATCCGGGCGGTTTTCAAACCACTGGGAATCCCCATCACCCTGCGACGGGTGTGGTCAACGCAGCAGACCCCAATGCCCTGGCGGGCCTGGCTGCCCTGAGCCAGCTCACAGCACTGACCTCGCTGGGGAACCTTGGCAGTGGCGCGGGGCCTGCGCCCCTCGATGATCCCACGCTGTGGCCCGACCTCGTGGAGGTGAGCCGTTGCGGTGTGGCCCAGCCAGGGATTGCTTTCTCCATGACGGTGTACCTAAGATGCATGCGTGTGAAACGCATGTGTTGCCCATGTGCTCGAACCACTAGTTTTTGTTTCACCTGGTGACATACATGGTTTGACAATCTGTGCATCCTCAAGGTGCTGAGCACCGCGCTCGTGAGGTTCGCCCCATATGCCTCGCTGTGCAGACCACGCCGGAGACGATGCGACAGACGTCGGAGAACGTGGCCGTGCGCATGCGGCAACAGCGGGTCGCCCTCTCTCAGCCCAACATGGGCGTGCTGCGGGACATGGCGCACTCCCTGGCCCTAGGCCCTGCTGACATGCTGGGGCCCGGGCCCCTTGGGGAGGCGCAGTACGCGCGGCGCTCCGCCGGCGGCATGCCGTACAGCCGTACGGGATCTCCCGGCGCCGGCCCGTACAACCCCGCCGTACCGCACGCGGTCATCAGCGTGCCGCTTGAGGACCGGGGCGGGGCGGGGGGTGGGCAGTGGTTGGCAAGCCGGTCGCCGGAGGGGCAGGTGCTGGCGGTGGGGAGGGCGGCGCACGAGCAGGAGGCGGGTCCGGGCTTGGCTGGGGAGGGTGAACCTTCGCAGAGGGAGCTTGAGCGTGCTGCTCGGCGGGGCATCATGCTTCCCCACTCCCGCGACAAGGCGCAGGACGGGAAGCATGGTCGCCGTGGGGCGGACGGTGCAGAGGAGGGAAAAAGGGAGGGACACCGGCGGAGCCGTAGGCGCAAGGGTCACCGGAGGAGGCGCTCGTACAGCAGCAGCAGGAGCTGGAGCAGCGAGAGCGAGGGGAGTGAGAGTGAGACGACCAGCACAAGCAGCAGCGACAGTGATAGCAGTGGCGCAAGGAAAGGGCGGCAGCGCAGGCGCCGGCGGGGCAACAAGCACAAGAAGGGCCGTGACGAGGGCAAGGCACCTGTCGCGGCAGGTGCAGCAGACGGTAAACCAGCTGAGCTGGCAGCAGACGGTAAGCCAGAGGAGTGCAGCGCAGGGGCGAAAGCCGTGTCCCAGCCTGGCCCAGGTGATGCTCCTCGTTCAGAGCCTGGGGAGGACTTTGGCTTGGACGTTGCGGAGCGGTTGCTGCAACGCATGGCGGCGCCGGAGGGGCTGCCGGGTAGGCAGCGTGCCGTGCCAGCACCCGGGGCTGTGCCTGGTGCGCCAGCTGCATCCGCTGCGGCAGAGGGTGGGGATGCCAGGGAGGGTGGTGAGGAGGAGCCTTCCAGCCCGCGCCCCAGTCGCCTCTCCATTGTGCTGCAGCAGTCCCGCGCCTCGCCGCCAGTCAACGCGGACGAAAGCGACTCCCCAAACGCCAAGATGGCGGACGTGCTCAGGGGGCCCTTCGCCAAGAGGAGGGCCGAGGAGGTGCGGAGGGGGCGGAATGTGTAAATGATTGTGAGGCACGGGACAGCCAACGTGTGAACGTTGTATGCCTTGCGTTCAGCTGTGGCTGCAACCATGGCTGGCTTGCCAGGCACTAGCACACGCCAGCTGTCATGTGACACTGCCTTGTCGGTGTCCGACATCATTAGCGCAGCTTCGGGCTGCAACTCCATACCGAAGCGGTTGTGGGGGTCGACACTGGCTTTTTCGTCCTGGCAACCGCAGCGAGCAACCGCCGGATGCCCTCATTCCTCTCTCCCTGCCCATGCTGCTATACTTCTTTTGCAGATCATCGCCCGCCAAGCTGCCTTGCGAGCCAAATTCCTCGCCGCGGCGGACCAGCTGCAGAGCGCAGCCACGGGGAGGTTCCTCAGCAAGCCGCCCACCGGCGCCGCCATCATCGCCGGCATGGCCGAGCCCGACGGCCCCCACAGCGAGCCCTCCCTGGCCCCGATCCAGCAGCCGTCACCCGATCAGCAGCCCGAAGCGCAGTCCCCTCCACAACACCCGGCCGACCGTGACGGGGCATCGGCCGCTCCGTCAGCCCCTCCCAAAGGCTCTTCCCAACATGCACAAGAGAAAGGCGACCACGCCGGCCGTTCGAGCCACCGGCACGAGAAAGCAGCGTACGTCACCTCGCCCCGCGGCTCCCCGCCCCAGGCTGCGCCGCCCCAGCAGCCCATCCAGATCTACTGCACGCAGCTGGTCCTGCAGCCAGGCCAGGGCCCCATCGTGCTGCCGGGCGTGCCGTCGTTTCCCCCGCCTGCAGCCCCTGCCTCGTGGGCCGCCCTCACCCAGGCCCTCCCGGGCGCCGGCGGCCTGCCCTCCAGCCCTCCAGCTGACCCCTACCCCACAGACCGTGCCGTGTACATCCACTCCGCGGCGCAGTCCCCTTGGAGGCCAAACCAGCCGGCAGTCTCAGTCAACGCGATGCAAAAGGGCGTGTGGGTGCCAATCGGCGCCCGCCGGCCCGACGGCGGCCCCGAGCTCCTTGCCACGCCTACTGTCGACGCGCCCTCGCCCGGCCCTCGCAGCGATGAGCCTGGGAGGGACAACTTCCAGCTGCCTGGAATGCCACCTGCAGCGGGCAGGAGCGCCTCCCAGGGTTTCTCCCCGCCCAAGCCGCCCGTGCCGGGTGAGGAGGGGAGGCGGCGCTCCTCTGGCGGCGGCGGGCCCCGGCTGACGCTGGTGCGCAGGGTGAGCGCTGCGGGCAACGAGGTGAGCCAGCAGGGTAACCAGCTGGTGCCCCTGGGACCCGAGTCTTCAGCAGGTGGGAGTGTCCTTGGGTCCTACCCTGCAGGGCACGCGGGCGACGAGCAGCAGTCCTCATCGAGCTCTGCGTCCGTGGTCGAGGACCAGCTGGGGGTGCAGCCAGAGATCCCCGACGGGGTGCAAGAAGTCGGAGGTGCTGGTAGTGGCGCCAGGCCACCGCCAAGCGGTGGGGGGCGCGGGTCTGCAGCCGGCTCCCGGCAAGCGTCAGGGGACGGCGGAGGGGGCGGGGGCGGGAGCAGGGGCGGGGGCGGCTCTCAGCGGTCCATGTCGGTCAGGTCGGTGGGGTCTGCGGAGGGAAGCGCCACTCTGGCGCCCTACCGCAGCCCAGGGGTGCATCATGGGGATGGAGAGGGCACGCAGGAGGACGGGGACGAGGAGGGCGGGGAGCGGGGACCAGCTCCGGAGCAGCAGCCGTTGCAGGGCAGTGTGGGGCTGGGTACGGAGGGAACTGAGGCGGCGGCTGTGACGGCAGCCGGCCCGGAGCGGCAGGCCGCCATGGCTGCTGAACTGACGCAGCTTATTATGCAGGCATTCCAGCAGAGCGGCGGGGTCATACAGCCCGAGCCAAGCAGCACGCGCCCGGCGCAACCGCGCCCTCCCATCCCTGCCGCCTCAACGAGCACCAAGCAGCCGGCAGGTGAACATGCCGCTGATGACGCCCACGGCACAGCTGGCCCCGAGGCGGATGCAGCTGCGGCCGCTGCGCCCGGGGCCGCGCCCGCGCTCTCCCGGCTGCCGGGCACTCTCCCCAACGCCGCCGTGCCGCGCGGAAAGGGGCCCGCGTTCCTCCAGGTCCGTGACATAGCCCTGCAGCTACCCGCCGAGGGCGATGCGGCGCAGGCCGCCGCAGGGTACGGCGTTCATGTGGCCGGGTCCGATACCGTCACCAATGCCATCCTGGGTGGGCTTAACGCATGGGAGGAGCAGGCCATGGCGGCGCTTCATGGCCACCCCCAGGGCCCACCCCCCAAGCGCTTCGACTACCTGCAGCCCCAGCCACAGCCTGACATGCTGCCACTCTACCCACAGCACCACCAACACCCTTTGCAGCAGCACCAGCCACAGCCTTTCTACCTGACATCCGACGGTCCGCCAACGTTAGGGCGCGACGCCGGTGAGTTCTTCACTGCTGCTGCAGCGGCTCCCGGTGCTCCTGCACACAGGGGAGGCATGCCAGGGGCCCCCAACCTCACTGCGTCCGAGGCCATTGCCCTGGACCCCGCCTACGCCCACCAGCACCAGCTGGCCTTGCTGCAGCAGCGCAAGGAGCAGCGCGGCGCCGCCATCGCCGAGCGCCAGCTGCGCTACCGACTCGGCCTGGAGCACTTCACACACCCCAGCCAGCCACCGCGCCCACTGGCGCTGCCGCCGCCCTCGCACCCCATGCCCCCGGACGACTACCTCCTACCCCTGCCCCCCGACCACCAGCGGATAGGCACCACTACCTCCCCAGGCCGAGGGCACACCACCACCACAGCCACACGGGCCACATCGTCCTGGCAAGCACGCCAGCACCACGCAGGGCATGCGTACGCCTCGCCAACACGCGGCGGTCCCCACTCCCCCGGCAGACACGTGCCGGTACGCAGCCCTCCGCATCCCCGCGATAAGCTGTACGAGGGGCACGCGTGGTACCGGCCTGACCAGGACACCGCGGGGGCGTGGTTCGGGGGGCTGGCGGACGGGGTCGGCTACCTGCCCGAGGGCGTGGGCGTGGAGGCTCGGCCGCACCCCGCCAGCCCGCTGCAGCTGAAGGTCAGTAGTGCGATGGGCGGCTCACATGGATATGGGTAGAGTGACTCGGTAGGGCCAGTGGGTTGGTTTACGGTTGTTGGCATTGGCACTGGTCAAGCGCTTGGATGCGGCGCTTGTAAACAGCTACGGGCCTTCCTACAACGGGGCGTGGTAGCGGGCATCGTGAGTTTGATGTGTTAATGAGGGCCTGGCTCTCCCATGTCGTGCTGCTGCAACAGTAGTATGGTTGTGGGCAATAAGAGACTGTGTTTGTTCACTGCAGATGCACGGGGAGGTCCACGTTGCTCAGCTGAGGCGCAGCCAGGAGGCAGCCAAGTCGCCAAGGGTAAGGCAGGGCTGCGGGGATGTAGCTCACAAGGCGTTTGCAGATGCCTGCGTCTAACACTGCACACACCAGCTGTCTAGAACACGAGGCCATGCGATCTATGCGATCAATGAATGCTGCTGTACTTTGATAATTCTGCAGGCCGCTGCTCTGTACCAGCACCAGCTGCGCTTCAACCGCCAGGCCACCGGCCTCTCGACACGTGGCTCCGCTGCTGCACGCACAGTCTCCTTCGCCCCCGACACCCTCGGCGGCCGAGAGCACGAAGAGTACGGCGAGTACGGCGCAAGCCCCACGCGCGTGCCGTACATGGCCCGCTTCGGACCGGAGGCGGCTGCCGTACGGTCGTTGGCCGCCATGGTAGCGCAACGGGCGCAGGGGGCCGGTGGCGGGTCCAGTGGGCTGGGAGACACGCGGTTGCCGAGGGACGCACGGGAAGGTGGTGGCGGTTGGGGGTTAGGAAGGGAGGGTGAGGACGCGTCGGAGGAGTACGACAAGACGGACCCACACGCGGATACGGAGTGCGGCGGCTGCGATTTCCCCGCCTGCCCGGTGCGTGCCGCCCAGGAGGAGGACCGTCAGGCCGAAGAGGCGCGGCAGGTACGCGCCAGCAGCAGGGAAACGGTGACCAGGGGCGTTTCGGATGCATGGCGATGACATACTCACGACACGTCCTCCTCACTTCTTACTCGTAGTGATGGCCGGAGGGGTGAGCTGACACAGGCAAAGTAGCTGGTCATACACCACGCCAGTGGCTTGTCGCTTTGCAACCCGCTACTGCCTCCTCTCCGCCCTGCTCCCCACCCACCAACTCCCACACACACCCGCAGGCCTCCATCGCCCGCAAGGAGCAGGCCATGCAGGAGGCAGCCCAGCGGGCAGCCGCGCGCCACCTGCATGGAGGCCAGGGAGACGACGACGGCCGCCCAGCAACGCACCACCACCAGGCAGTGCGGCGCCCCACGCCCGACCAGGTGGCTGCCCAGCGGGCGCAGCGCGAGGCGGACCGAGCGCAACTGCTGGACAGCTGGACAGCGGAGATGCGTGCCATCCGGGCTGCGGCCGACCGCGCAGAGGCCACCAAGAAAGTGGTGGTGTCGTCTACGCAGCAGGTGGGCATGCACACCGTGGACGAGTGGACGGGGGCTCTTTGCTTGGTGCCGGTACCCGTGTAACGGAATAGTGGCCACGCTGCCGTGCCCACACATGCCCTCATGCATCGGCATGCTGCTTCCTCCAGCGCCTGCCTTTGTGTAGCACCCTAAGAACTGAGTATGCTGTCCCTGTTGTGTCCCTGACGCTTCACTTCTTCATCTTCTTCAGGCGCTGGCCAACCGCCGTGAGCGGCAGACTGCCGAGCTGCAGGGCCTGTTTGCGCTGCTGGGGGAGGTGGACCAGCTGGCCAGCGCCGTGGGCAGCCAGGCCAAGGACACCAAGCGGATGATGCAGGTGGGCGGGGAGGACGAGCGAGAGCGGGCGATGGCAGCAGCGGGGTAGGTAAGGGACGACAGTCGGAGCTCCCTCGACGGTCCAAATACCGGTAGCTGCATGAGGACCGTACAGTATGCTGGTGGGGTGGTATTGTAGTGGAGTGTTACGGTGCTGCCGGGCTGTGGGCTGGTTATGAAGTAGGACTGTGGTGCAGCCGTCCGTGCACAATACGCTGACTCAAGGTGCTATGAGCAGCCGTATGACTGTATACGGTACTGAGTGTGTGATGTGCGGTCATTGCTGTGCGGTCACTGCTCCATGCGTGCAGGCGCTCGAGGAGGAGGCTAGCCTGCGTCAGGCAGCCCGGCTGAACGCGCTGCTGGCGGAGGCGCAGCAGCTGGGGGGCGAGGTGGACAGGATACTGGGAGAGGGAGAGGGGGCAGGGGGCGAGGGTGGGACAGGAACGGAGGACCGGGCGGGCGGGGGCGGAGGGGGCCCGCAGGCGGGCGCAGCCAAGGAGCCGGGGGTCGCAGCCACTGGCGCGGCGGCTGGGGTGGCTTAGCGCCCGGTGGGTGGGGCGATGGTGTAGTGATAGTTGGTGTGATGTGGGGGAGAGGTTGGAAAGCGGTTGTGAGGCTTCTGGGACGTCTATTGGGGGAGGGGGAAGGTTCGGATATTGGGGTTACGCGGGTTACACGCCGGGGTGGAAGTTGTGTGCCCGGCGTGGCCGCGTGTGCCTTGCGTGCAGACCGACTGGAAGGGGCTCCGCCAGGGCGAACAGCAGCCGAAGGAAAACAGGCAGTCTGAATCTTTGGTGAATGTCAGGAGGCCACGTTGTGGGCCGGCGAGCTGTTAGCTTGCTATGACCTGAGCCAGCGATTCCTCCCTGCACGAAATTTGCGGCCGGCGAATTGCCATTGCACATACAGCTTTGTTTGCATGTTACATTTTTTTGTTTTCTTCTGGACTGCATTGCACTCCAGATCGTCCCTGTGACAGCTCACGATGCGCTAAAGCTGGCTAAAGCCTGACAACCGACAGTGCGCACGACGCAGTCCCTCTCTGCCGACTGCGCGTCCCCTCACTTGCAAACTTGACTTCAGGAAACCGGCCTGGCCACGGTTGCACAGGTATGAGGAATGTACATGGAGGACCCTCTTCGTAGATCGGCAACGCGCGACCTTGCGACATGCGTTGCAATTATTCGCAGCCTATGTCATAGACCATACCGTAAATGCCACATTGTTGCGAAGACAGGCAGTCGTCGGGCAACCGCTGGGCAAGATTGGTTCATTTGCGAATTCCCCCGCTGTCGGGTCCACAGGCACGGCGTACAAGCACCAGCTGCTATCCTTGGAGCTAAGGGCGTGGCCGCACTACAGCGCGAACTGCTTCGGCATACCCCAACACACCAGTTCCGCCATGGATTCCCCTGCCAGCAGCACCACGGCCCCCACGGTTGACCTGCTCCCCGAGCTGCGCCTGCGCATTCTGGACCTTCTGCCGCCCAACGACCTGGCCCTGGCCGGCCGCCTGGCATTCAAGGACGCGGCACAGCACTTCAGTCAGCCGCCCCACCGCACTGCACATCTCGCCAGCCTGCCGCTGCCAGGCCAAGTTCTCGACTCTACGTGGTGCATGGAGGGCGCGCAGGCAGCTTTAAAGCAGCTGACCCTGCAGCAGCGGGTGGTGTACCTCACGCGGTCTCCCCGCAGCGCCTGCGAGGCCAACGTGGAGCTTGCATGGCGCCTGGTGCAGCCGGGCCTGTTCCCAGAGCAGCTGCGCGTAAATCGCTACCTGGACCTGCTGGAATGGTCACTGCGGAAGCCAGAAGCCCCCAAAATGGGATCCACAGCCATTGCCTCGGGCCTTGCCCGCCTGCTGCCCTCCTTGGGTCAGCGCTGCCCGGGGCTGCTGGACCCTGCACGCACCCTGGAGGCCGCAGCGCTGCATTGCGACCTGGCGGGCCTGCAGGCGGTGTGGGGGCTGGTGGGACAGTGGGTGCACATCGAGGACGTTCGGGCGTATCAGCGAGGGGTCCAGCCGCACGAGGAGTGGGAGGAGGACGCATGGCGGCGCTTGGCGGCCTCAGCAGCTCGGTCCACCACCCATGATGCCACAGCCAAGGTGGCATGGGTGTTGGAGACGTGCCGCAGCCTTGGCCGTGCCGAGCGCCCAATGCGGCACGCTCATGTGTGCGCTGCGGCCGCCGCCTCGGGGGACCTGGGACGGCTGCGGTGGATGCGCGACCAGGGCTTTCCGTGGGGCACAGCGAAGGTGCTGCAGGGGGTGATGCAGCAGGCCGAGTTCGGCTTTATCCTGCAGATGGAGCGGGAGGGCGGCTACCTGCCCCCCAGCGACCACCAGTCATGGACCAGCCGAGCAGTAGTAAGGGCTGCTGTCATCTCTCCAAAGGACGTACTGGCCAAGGTGTCGTGCCTAGCCTCTCGGGGGGTAAGCCTGGAGGAACTCAACGATGCAGGGACACCAACGGTCTCCCAGGCAAAGGAGATGGTGGCACTTTGGTTGGAGCAGGCTGACGCATCCGTCGTATCAGCGTTTGTGCATGGGCTGGATCCACCTGGAAGGCTCCTCATCCTCGACTGCGCCATCAATCGGGGCAGCCTGCCCATGCTGAGGCGGCTGGTGGAGGCCGAGTTTAGTCCAGCGTCACCAGTCACGAGGGAGCTCCTCACCTCCTGGCCTGCCACCACGCCGGAGGACAGCGGCCGGCTGGCGGAGGCGGTGCAGCTGATGGCGAGCGCAGGCTGGCCGCTGCTCGAGCAAGGGGGTCCCTTCAGTTTGAGGGAGGGAACCCTGGCACTCTGCATGGAGACGGATTGCAGGCGGCATCCCTGGACGGTCTGGCGCGCGCTGGTGGACGCAGTGCCCGCCACCGCCCGGGACCTGATGCGCAGGGCTGCCGCGGTCAATGCGGCCGACACGGGCTGCGAGGCGACGCTGGAGGCCCTGGCAGAGCTGCCTGCGTGGGAGGAGTATGCAGGGGACCTGGCCGATGATTGGTACAGCGACGCGGCGGCCAACGGGGACCTGGGGACGCTGGCGTGTTTGAGGCGGCTGGGGGTGCCGCTGGAGGGTGGGGCCCTCGTGACTGCGGTGTGGAACGGGTCGCCGTTGGTGGCCCTGCAGTGGCTGGTGGCGCAGGGGGTGCCAGTGGACAGGGAACGCCTGCAGGAGGAGGTGGCGGGGAGCATGTACGCGTACCTGTTCCGGGGGATCAGGGGGGAGGAGCAGGCCGTGAGGGAGTGGCTGAGGGGGCTGCTGGGGGAGGGGGAGGCGGCAGCGGGGGACGCGGCAGGGGTGGGGGCGAAAGACAAGACAGCAGCAGATGGGCCAATTCAGACAGCGGGGCGCGCGGAAGGGAAGGAGGCGGAACAGGAGGCAGCAGTCGGAGGGGAGGGGCAGACTGTGGGGGCCGGGGGGAAGGAGGACGGGGGATGCGACGGGGGCAGCGGCAGTGGGCAGTAGTGCGGAAAGGCGTGAGCCCTGGTGGTAAGGGCCATTACAGGCGACAGGGCACGGTGCTCTTGGGACACACCGTCGGTTGTTGTGCAGGTTTTTGTGTGTAGAAGTGCTGCGTGCCTGGGTTACCCTGATGCAAGGACTCCGAGACCACAGCTGTGCTGGCAGGCGTTCCCCTCGTAGGATCAGTGCGCGGTGTGTGGGCTGGCGTGCTGAGGGTGTGAAGCTGGCTTCTTCTGTGCAGCAGCGTGCGTGCTGCGCGTGCCATCCCGTGTTCTGCAATGCCAGGTCATGGCTGTTGGCTGGGACGCGGCGCCTTAGGCACAATATGCAGCTTGGTGGCAGCGCAAGCGTAGCCTCGTACCTTTTCGCGGTACACTGCACAGAACGCACAGTGCGGGGTGGTGGGGCGGGGCGGGGGCTGGTGACTGTTGGCCTGTTGGCCTGTTGGCCAGGGGCGGCGACCGAAAACCGAACCGAAACCGATGAATGTACATAATTGGGCGTGCAACGCACCACGGCTGGGGACTGGGCGCCATGAAAGCATAAACCCTGCCGGTACTGTCCAGCGGCGCATGGCCCCTGGCATGTGCCTTGTGTTGGAGCGTATGTGCACAGGCCGGGTTGCAGTAGTGGTCAGACCAACATCTGCGAACATGGTCGACCTCGACTTTGTCAGGAATGTAAGGCAAACAATCAGCGTGGGACGCATGCCGACCCAGGTGCAGACCTGAGCGTCTCGTTGCTAACACTGAGTGACACGCACAGATGATATGCTCAAGGACCAACTATCAGTGGCAAGCGGGCTTGAAGGTGTGTACATGACCGCCCTTTTGTGTCTGCCACTGTGGTCTCCAGCTGCAGCTGGCTACCGCAGGCTCCACTGCAGGCCCACCGCACGCATCGTATCGGTAATCTTCGCCATGCCACCAAGCACCTTTCGACCGAGCTGCTTGCCGGCTCAATCTAGGCAAGGGCTAAGGGGAGAGGTTGCAACCGGAGCGACAGCCTTGCAAGTTGCAAACTGACACCCTGGCCGGCCAGGTGGCAGGATCAGGCAGGATGAAATGCACCAGCCACCAACACGGCGTACTCGCCCTCTAAAAGTACGCACTCGGCGCCCATGGCGCACGCAGTCCTCTTGTGCCGGCAAGTGCACCCCAGCAAGGCCCAGTGCATCCTGCTCAAGCCCCTTGCAACCGGTAGGGCAGGGCACAGCCCTGCACAGCCTACTCTGTACGGCAAGCCGAACACACAACGCATCATACAATACTGCCTATGACAACTGGCCGCTGTTGCACCCGAAGGTCAAAGTCTGGAAAGTCAGGTTCTGGCTCCGCCACCGTTAATCAGCCCAGCCCCACAGCCTAGTTGTGAAGCAGGTGCACCGAACAGGGGCCTGATACACATGAATCAGCCGTCCACAACCATGCGGCAACCATGCGGCAGCTCTCCATCCGGCAAACCCCATGCCCTGGAACCCTCAACCCCCTTCACTGTCTTGAGCGGACCTTATCAAACCCCAGCAGCCGGGGCGCCGCGAATTGCACCACAGACTTGAAGACCACGAACTCGCCCTTGGACATGGCGGCTATGGGTGCATGGGTGGGTGTGTGGGTGGAGGGGAACACAGCAAGGGTGGCAGCGCCGCATGCATCAGCAAGGTATCCGGAGCGGGCGGCGTCTTGGCATACGGCCCGGCCAAGGATGGGCGCTGCTTGTTGCCTCTGGGGCATACCACTGCCGGCATGAGCGTTAGCATGCAAGGCATTCAGGTGCAGTTGCGCTGCGGTGCCTGTGCGGCACTGGGTGGTAGAACGATGCGCCCAACACTCATCCGTTCGCTCCTTGTGCCCATGCCTGCCTTGTGCCCCTTGCCAGAGACTTGCCGGCCACGACGACCAAAGTGTACTGGTATTGCCAAATGAACCGCCCCAATCCTGGAGCTTGTCCGCGCCGGTTGCACAGGATGTGCTCACAAGTCTGCTTGGGACTGTTGCGCCCCAACTGCACTGGACGGATGCTCAGCGCAACGCAGCGCCCCAGCCTCACCCTGGATGCTGTACGGCCCCGATGTGACTGTGAAGAAGTAATTGGAGCCGTCGGGCGCCACGGTGACGTTCAGCTTCTTGGGGGCCGTGGGGTACTGCTGCTGCTCTTGCAGCTGCGGTGGTAGAGGAGGTGTACGGCAGGTATGAAATCACAGCGGCATAGTACGGTGCAGGTTGAAGCAGCTTGCTCATGCAGCAGACAGCCCCGCACCTTACACCACAAGCCAGTAGCACACATCCATGCATGCGCAGCCAGCCACTGCTGTGCGCCGACCGCTGGCCACGTACCAGTCCGCGTGGCCCACCGCTAGCGCCTCACATGCTACAGGATACACGGCCACGCAAGGTCCCATTTAGCCCCCGCTCCTCACGTCCTCACCCGAGCCACATACCCGGGCTCGTACCCGGGATCCTCCTCCTCGGGGTTCACCACGCCACGGTTGATCGTGACGGCCCCCTGTGCGATGCCCGCCAGCAGCAACCCCAGGTCGTCGGTGTACAGCTCGAACGACAGCTTGGATCCCCAGTCGAAGGTGCGCGACACGGCGCCGCCGCCTTGCGCCACGCCGCCTCCCGCCGTTGCGTTGGCGAGCTCAAGCAGCACAGCGCCCTGCAGCATGTGCGAAGAGCGAGAACAGATGGGATGGATGCCGCAAGGTAGTGGCAGGGACACGGTGCGTACACTCAGGGTAAGGCATGAAACTGGGCGGACAATCAGGCAACGGACATCACCAAGACGGGGTTTGCGGGTACTTCATGTGGTGTGACGGCATTGTAATGTCTCTTGAGCTCACCTGTCGCTCCAATGACATCTCGCGGCCCCTGGGCCCCACGTGCCACACGGGCGGTACCACCTTGACCGACATGGCAGAGCGCGTCCTGTAGACTGTGAAGTTGGTGTAGTGTCGTACGGGCTCGTTGGCAGGGCCCGCAGTCGCAGGGCTCGGCGGGGCGCCGGGGGCAGAGGGGCTATAGGCTGCTGCTGGCCGCGCCTACAAGAGGCACGGGAACGGTAAGGGTCGGCACCAATAAGGGGTTGCGGTGTGGCGGCTTGGCAAGTACCGGCACGGAACCAACTCGTGGTAGTCAGGGATTCAGGCAGTCCACTTGCTAGTTGTGATGCACCAGGGCTTGGTGAAAGGTCCAGCATCTGGGGTGGCTCTGCAGGTGAAGCGTGAAAGCCATCTGGTGCAAGCTGAGTGTGGGCAGGGTGGGGGCTTCTCCGGTGGCACCTTCTAGCCTGGATTTGCGTCATACGCGAGGCTCTACCACTGAGGCGTGCTACTCGCAATCTGTTGTGCAAATGCAAGTTGTGAATACCAGAAAAAGTCACCCTGGCCCTGTGATCAGCTGTCTGGGGTTGTGGCCCCGTGTCCCGACCTGACGAGACAATTGCAGGGACCCTGCGATGCAGACTCCTTGTAATACGATTACCTTGTTTGATCTGTGTGACAGCCTCCATGTGCTCGCGGTCACGCTCTGTAGCCTCGCGTGCCCGCTGGGGGCGAGCGCGCTCTTTGCAGGCATCGAGTGCCGAGTTGTTGGGTTGCAAGCTGGCCGCCGGAGCATTTATATATATATTACGTTACAACATAAACAACTGAGATGAGCCCTGTGTGCTGAGGAGTACGGTGCCGAGGTTGCACCCACGGGTCGTTTCAAAGAGTTGCGTCCAGCGCCGAAGGGCAAGGAGATCCCAGCAGTTCGAGGAAAGCCTGCACGAGTACCGTGTACCGCGTGTGAGTGAATAGTGGTTCATCGCACTTCAGAGTTACCCCTACGTTTATGCATATGGGTGGGTTTCGTTGGTTGTGCCAACGGTCTGCCAACCAAGCCGTTGACCTGTTATAACTTGCTGCCAGCAGCTGCCACCATCTCCACTTTTAATGGGAAGGGCGTATGTGAGGTGGTAACAGAACGGCATCGGTGCATGTGTGTCCCAAGCTTTCAACGTGTGCCTCTCCCACTGGCAGAGGGCAGAGCAGAAAGACGTGCCATTCCTGGTGACCATTGAAGACCATGATGTCAAGCAACAGAAATGGGTCGTGGCAAATGCTTTACATGGCAAAGGTTTGCCGATCTTGGCCTTGAAAGCAAGAAGCACCACGGCACATGCGGTACCGTACATGTCCGCAAACCAGCGACACCCTTAGCACCGATCCGAACGTCAGAAGCCTTGAATGGCTTAACAAATGCCAGGCGACGTGCTGCGCGCCACTGGATGTGTGGTGCTACGCACGCAAGTTCCACACGTCCGGAGGGAATCGTCGCAGACGTAACTTGACATCCTGATGTTCAGCTAGCCCCGTGAGCTATCCCCGAGCCGTTACCCGCGCACAAGACCCGTAGCTTTTGAATCTGAGCGCCTGGCAGTTGTCCATAGCACATGTCCAACACGCCGTCCCTTGCCGCTTGCGTACGGCAAGCGCAGCATGCCAGCCATGTGGCAGCCGCGTGGTAGGCTACCCCTGGTGTAGTGACGGGAAATGTCACGCCAGGCACGCCTGCCCTGGGCGGACCTGCGCAGTTGCGCGGCCGTCGGGGCTTGTCCGTGACCATCAGATACCGCCCCCCCTCATACCCCGGCCGTATGCCAAGGCCGCGGGCAATGATGTAGTACGACACAGTGATGCAGTGAAGACCCAACCTCGAATCAAACGCTGCCGGCACGGTATACTGTACAGCGCGCAATGACGCCCTTGCCCCCTCTTCAACTTACGGCTGGCAACACCCAACACATACGGTACAGCATACTGATACATCGCGGGAGCAATACCTTGCGAGGCAGCACTATCACCCCGAACTACGCGTGCACCAGCGTTGCGCACCCGTCCTGAGCATCAGCATGGGGGCGCTCCTCAGAGTCCGGCGCGTGGCAAGCACGTGACGCGTGGTATGCACGTGACACGTGGCACTGCTCAGGAGCTGAAGACGGCGTCGAAGCCCAGCAGCCGCGGGATGGCGTAGTTGGCCAGGGACTTGAACACCTCCAGCTCGGCCCTCGTCACAGGAACTGCGGGGACGAAAGGCAATTTTGGAACAGATCTAAATGCACTCGGGATGGTAGTAAGATGGCCAGTGCCGGGAGAAGCAGGGGAAGTTTTAGGTATCGGCCGCTTGTGCGGGAAAATCAGTTTGTGAACTTGTGCAAGGCACATGCGCAGATGTGCCATGACACACCATGCCGTGCGTACCGTATAGTGACCTGTGCCTGCACGTGTGGACCAGCAGTAGTAACGCATGCGTGGACACGGCTTCCCACACGGGCAGGGCTGGCTTTAGCGCCGAGCAACTGGGCTCAGGGACGGAGGCACGGAACACGCGAGCGCGTGTGTCACATGACTCGGGGCGGAACATTTTAGAGACACTGGTGGCTACTACGGTGGATTACTACGGTGGATTTGCAAACTGAGTGGATGGAGCTGCAAACGGATGGAGCTGGAGCTGGAATCATGGGCTGACTCGTGGTACCGGACACAGCAGCTGGACACACCCACCGGGCCATGCGTTCGGCCCCTTCCGTTGCCCGCTGGGAAACCCCAGTATTATTATCATTTAGCCCCTTCTCTGTCCCTCACCGTTGATCCTGTCCTGGGCGCCAGCCGAAATGGCAAAGAAGACGCTGCCGTCCGAGCCAGGGTTGATCTGAAGGGTCTTCATGGCCTGCGTAGGGCCCGGAAAGTATTAATAATGAAGGGGGGAAGATATGGAAACGTGGTTGGTTGGCATGTAACCATGGACTGCCTGCATCTTGACAGTGCCGTGGGCGGGTGCCGTGAGCAACACAAGCACCAGCCCCGCTTCGGCGGTGAGCAATGCAGGACGCGCGCACATGCGGATGTGCGTAACGAGAACGCAAACCAACACACACAGCCGGTTTCCCAGGCACCACACCAACAGCATCCTGACTTGTCGTCACGCGCTCCCTCCATCTGCCGTACTCATTTCGGCGTGCCGGTATGACACTCCAGCCAGCTGCATCCCTGCCAAGCAGGACACAATGCCGATGCAACGCATGCCGTTGCATGTAAGCCAACACTGCACACTCGCAACCAACCCAGTATCCACACAGCCCCGGGTCCTGACCGCCTTACGTCTCCGGCCTTCCCCAGCTTTGCGGGATCGTGGAAGAACTTGAGGGTCTCGCCCGGGGCCGCCGCCAGCACGCTGCCCAGCTCCATGGGAGACAGCGCAAAGTAGTGCTTGTTCTGCCAGTCGTAGGTGCGGCCGGGGCCGCCGCCCTGTGGCGCGGTGTTGTTGACGTGGGCAAACTCCAGCAGCATAGTCCCCTGCGGAGACAAACAAGAACCCACACAAGGTGGGGTCTGGGGTGGTTAAAGCTGTTCGAAAATTTGTGCTTGGTTTCGCCGGCAGATTTGTGCTTGATTTCGCAGGCCTGAACCAAAGCGATCCTACCATCAGCAGCACACCAATCCAGTCGTGCAAAAGATACCGGGTACATCGCACTTGAATCTGCTGCTCGACGTGCGTATGGCAGCAGCTTGACAATACCAGCAAGTGGCTACTGCACCCCAGCAGTGCCCTCCCCTGCAGCCCCGCAACGCGCCTGCCGCTCCAGGACGCGGGTATTGCCCTTGACGCCCCAAGTGGGGGGCAGCATCTTGACGTTCATGGCCGAGCTCTTCTTGTAGATGCCGTAGTCGGTGCTGACACGCATGGCGCCGTTGCTGGCGGGAGCTGCATTGTCGTAGGCAGGGGCAGAGGCGGTGGGTGCGGATGTGTTGTAGCCCGCGGCTGGGCGGTACTGCGGGGGGCGGGAGGGGGGGCGGAGCGTGCGGGTAGGATGATTGGCAAGTGATTGGGTGTTGAAGGCTGGAGAGGAAGGGGAGACTACGGTATGACGAGGGACCAGGGCATGGAGGGGTTTTTTACTGGCTGGGAAGGTGTATCATGGTGTTGGTGAAGCTGACATTCCAGTCACAGAACCGTCCTGCGTGGTTTCATTGTTGCATCATGATGCATGGTTGTATGCAGCGAGGTGTGGGAAGGTGCCAGGGCAGTTGGGACACCTGCGCAGACACGTGTGTGCCCTCGTCATTCGTCGAGGCGACACTGCGTCCGCTCGACCACTGTTGCAGCTAAATCATCTTGTACATCTACAGCCTTTCATGTTTGACCCTCTACTGGCAGTGCGCTTGCTTGATGACAAAAAGCAGCATGACATCGCGACGCAGTACCATCGCGGTTTCGATGCGCGCTCACAAAGGAGCCCTACCTCATATGCAACGTTTGCAACCACCTGCCGGTCGGGAGTCAAGTTCAGCGGCCTTCCCAGCAAGCCTGCGGGAATGGCGCGCTTCGCGAGCAGCGAGCCCTGAGCCACAGAGCTGGCCATGCGGTGGAGCAGCATCATTTGTAAAATCGAGTGTCTCGCGGTTGCGATGGCTCTAAGCTTGCTGTTGCGAGGCAGCTCGAGGCAGGTCGATAGGGTCGTGTCGCAAGCAGCTACTTCCGCGGTACTTTGGCAACACAGTGAAACCCAGCGGCGGCAAAGGAAAGCAAGAAACTATTGGATGGTGCAACGAGGCATCGACTCACGTCGGTATGATACATGGGATCCGGGGGTTGCCCTCTCATCGTCATCCCGACACGACCCACGCCCCCACTGGCTGCAGATGCGCGCAGCCCACCATAACCAGGCTGAGCCTCACAACCACCCGAACGGACAGCCCCCAAGCACATGCTTCATGACGGCGGGCTTGTAGCATCCCGGCGAAGGCACTCCTGTGCCCCCAAGGACAGCGTTTGCCGGCGTGAGCAACATGCGCACGGGCACCTTGCGCGCGTTAGCTACCTGCGACATCTGGTTCTACAGTTTTTGTCGGCTTTCAGAACCCAGCAACATGCCGCTCAGGCCATAGAGCAGGTCCGGGCCCAAAGGAACAGAGGGTCTCCCACCCCTGTCGCTGCACGGAAAGGAGCCGCTCAGAGCCGCTTCACGGAAAGGCCCTTCGCTGCATGCCGGTACTGTACGCAGCAGAGCGTGAGCGTTGTTGTAAGATGTACTGATACCCACAGTGGATTACATGGCAAGTTCAAATGTGGACGCATCGCGCCGACCACAGGGCCTGCAGCTTGCACACCGGCGCCAGCGCCCGGTTGTCCCCAACTCGTGCACCCTGCTCCACAAGCAACCGCACGGCCTGCAGCTTGCAACCCCCTTGCACTGCCCAAACCAAGCCACTCGACAACTGCGTTTAGCGGAGACACCCTGCAAACCTGTATACGAACCACCACCACCCACTGCCCCATGCAGGCAACATGAGCACGAGAGCAGCTGTTCGGCCACGGCTAGAGACACAGTGCTAGTCAATGCTCACCGGGTGCACAGTCGTTCGCGTACCAAGCGCCCAGCAGCAGGCACACTAGGCACGTCCTGACACGCGGTCGCTCCCATGCTTACTCCTGCTGCCCAGCTCTGCAGCTGGGCCGCCCTGTCCCCATCCAGACCCCACCTCTGCACCACCACCTCCACTGCCCACAGCAGATCGCCCCTCCGCCCCACCGGCGCGCCCTGCTCCACAAGCCACTGCAGCACCGGCACCTGGCACTCCCTGTACACCGCGCCCACCAGCAAGCTCGGGTTACCCCACGGCACGCCCAGCCGCTGCAAGGCAGCCAGCGTTCCCTTGTCTTGCTTGCTGGCTGCATCACAGTAGGGGCGGTCCGTGTGTGGGGGCCAGTACCGGTGCGACCGTTCCGATATCCACTCCAGTAGCGCCGCGCATCCTCCCGCACCTGATCGAACCTGCCCACACAGCGTATGCTCTCGCTGCCGGTGCAGGTACTGTGCTAGGGCCAGGTCGCCCCGCCTCGCAGCTGCAGCAATGGCATCAGCGGCGTTCCACATACAGCACCCTCCGCCCACCACCAGCTGCACCGCCTCCAGCAGGGCCCGGCTGTCGGCCTGTGCATTACTGGGCCACAGCTCAATCAACGAGTCCAGGTCGCAGCTTGCAGCCGCCGCCGCCGCCTCCCCTGCCAACCAACGAACCATGTCCAGACCGCCAACCTCTGCTGCCCAGTTGTAGGCCTTGTGGCTTAGCACCAAGCCGGCCTCCTGCACCAGGCACTGCGCCATGTGGGTGCTCCCAGACTTTGCCGCTGCTTGCCCGAACGTGTCCTGGTCAGACGGGTCTTGTATCACGGAAACTGGCCGGAGTGCTGATAGCAGGTACTGCACCACCTCCACCCGCCCTGCCCCGACAGCCGTAAGGGCCACGCCCTTCGCCAGGCGTGCACCAAACCACGTGAGCGACGGGGCGCCCTGCTCTTGCAGCCACTGCAGGTTGGCCACTCCGTCACTGCTCCTGGCTGCAGCGTGCATGAGAGCCCTCCAGCTCGAGCTGCAGCTGTCCTCGCCGTCTTCTGCCCGCGGCGGCAGCTCGCACACCCCCTCGCCCACCAGCCACTGCGCAACCGGCACGCAGGCCTCTTCCAGCACTGCTGAAAGGGTATACTGGCTGAAAGGGCAGCCGCGGTCCCGCAGCCACTGCACCCTGCCCAGGTCCCCAGAGCAGATGGCAGCGATGGCAGCAGTCGGCTGCAGGCTGCAACTGCCCGCACCCGCAACCAGCAGCCACTCCATCTTAGCCACAGCGTCTTGGGTGTGCGACTTAGCAGCCGCGTTCAACACAGCCTGGTTGAGGTGCACACGCCTGCTGTGAGAAGCGCCACTGCCGCCGCCGCCGCCGCTGCTGCTGCTGCTGGTGCCGTTGTTGAAGTGGTCCCGCAGTGTTTCCCACACCTGCTGCAGCCCCGCCAGGTCGCGATGCAGTGCATGGGACGCCAGCACCTCGTCCGGCTGCACCAGCCCCGGGCAGCGCCGACAGCAGCCAGCCCAGCAGGTGCAGGTGGCTAGCCCTGACCGCCGCCGCACCAGGATCAGGGTAGGGATTGAAGAGGTCTTGCTCGTTTTGCAGCAGCTCTGGGAACACGCTGGGTTCCAGCAGCGCCCACGCCACCTCCAGGTTCATCTCGCTCCCGCTGCATGCGGCGGCGCACAGCCGCTGGAACTTGTGCCGGAAGGGCAGCTGCCGCACGTGCTGCTGCCCTGCCTCCTGCGCCCAGGGTGCGGCGTGGGACGGCAGCGGCTGGGACAGGGAGGCGGTGCAGTGCTGGGGGCAGCTGAGGGCGTCGGCTGCGTCCCGGCATGCGAAGCGGCCGCTGAGGGCCCGCTCGTTTGGGGGCAGGAGCGAGAGGATGTGAAGCTGGAGGGCGGTGGGCAGCTGCTGCTGCTGCTGATGGGGTGACCTGGCTGAGCTGCTGGTTCCGTGTCCGGCCATGTTGGGCGGCGGCCCGCAGGTGCGCACCTGCACGCGACGTGGAGTGGCTTGGTTAGTCGATGCAACAGTAACGTCGGTTCATAATGGGCATGTGAACCGATTAAAAAAACCGATGCACGCTACAGTTGTGCCAGGGGAGGGGGCCACTGGAGGGGGCCACTGGCACACACAAAGCAACGAAACGATTGGCGCCCAGGCTGACCGCTGGCCAAGGATAATGCTTCTCCACGTCCAAAATTGCCATCGCTATTCGTACCTGTCGCGATACCAGCAGCGTGCCGACAGCCAAGTCCAGCGCGATCCTAGGCAAAATCAAGGGGGCAACGGCCCATTTACAATAGTGGTCAGGAAACGTGTAAAGCGTAAGTAACTTTTTGATATTGCTCAGCGATTGGCAAGTCCAGCTCTCACCCTAAGCGAATCCCTTGCAACGAGCAGGGGAGGTCCTCAGATTGTGGTGCTTGTGCTAGACAGTTCTGCGTGCTTATCAACACTGGTGCAGAGTAAACCACTGCCTCATGCCCTCATCAAAGCAGCTGCTCTCCTACACCCTTCGCGATGCCTCATCCCACGCCTCCTTGCCCCGATCTGCCCCGATGCCCGCCCAGTGGCACCCCAGGGGCTCCTCCGCTGCTTCCCCATGCTCTCCCCATGGGTTCCTTACGCCTCCCGGCACCCCCAGTCGCTCTCCCACGCCTCCCTGCACCTCATCCTCCTGCTCTCCCACCCTGTCTCCAACGCCTCCCTGTACCCCCAGCCTGTCTGCTGACGCCAGTCATCACTCCCTTCTGTTTTTTTTAGACTCCCTTGCCCTTGGTGTCTTGTTCTCTTCTCCCTGTTCTGTGGGTTTTTGGTTTCAGGTCCTCTCCTTCTCTACGTGTTCCCTTTTTGCAGTCCGGGGTGCGCTGGGTTTGGACGTTTTGTGGTGTTGGTGCTTGCCTGTGCTGGTCGGGCTTTGAGGTCCCGCTGGCCTGTCCTCTCCCGTCTCTTCACCTGTAAACCTTTCCACAGAAAAAAAAACTCCCCATCGAGTGGCACTCAGCCGCCCAACTTCCATGCACCTGGAGCGTCCCGCAGGTCCGCCTGACAGCTCTTGAGCAAGAGCATGGATGTCTTCACCACATGCACGTAACAGCTGGCCCATTAAAGGTGTTAGAAGAAGTTGACGGGCTCCTACAAGGGGCACATTGTAACTGAAAGGCCATGCGCCCTTCTTCATCGCAGCACAGCACGCAGCGCACACCCTACCTCAAGCTCTCGACAACTGGAAATTCTGCATGTAAGGAAGTGCTGAATAGATGGTTCGGTACTCTGCCAAGCTTTTAACATAACCGAGCGCGGGCACCGCGAGAATCCCGCCACGAACGTCAGCAGTACCCAAACTTCTTCCATACTAGCGCCCGTCACCTCAATGAACTCATAGGACATACACCGGCTGTAACTTGATCGTGATGCCACGGCGAGCAGTTGTCGTGGACTCCGATGACGATGGCGCAGAAGGCGTAGTTCTGGGTAAGCGTGGTCTTCGCGGTGGGACTTTGCACTGGGCAAAGATTCAACTTACATATATGGTTGGAGGCCCAGGATGCGTAGTTCACATAGAGCCCCCGGCCTGGCGCATGGGCGAACCTGCTGCTGCCAAAGCGTGCGGCGCTGCCCCTGTGCATGCACACGCAGTCAATTACGCCCCCTTACCTCGCTGATGCTACCTCAGGCCCCGGAAAATCTGTTTCCGAAGGAGTACAAGCTGGGCAGCAGCAGGAGCAGCAGAACCAGCAGGGCAAGGGGCGCTCAGGACAGGAGGAACGGGCTGAGGATGGGACGGGGCCCAAGGACGGTCACGGCGGTACGGGTGCAGGCCCCTCATCGCCTGAAACCGAGTACCTGGAGCTTGTAGAAGAGGAGCGGGTACTCCCGGCTGGCCGCCGCACCCGCAGGAAGCAGGCGAGGCCAGCCCGGAACGCTGGGCTCGGTGCACCGGACAGGGACGTGGGTGAGGATGGCTCGGCGCTGGAGGACTGGGAGGGTAACGGGGGTAACAGGGAGCAGCGGCAGCAGGTGCAGCAGGTGCATGTGTTGGGAGGGGAGGAGGAGGTCGGGGTTCAGGGGCAGGGGCAGGTGAAGGTGCAAGGTGGCGAGGACAGCGTGGGCACCCCCTGCCCTGACAGCAGCAGCGGCCGGAGCGAAGGGGCTGGGGCTGGGGGCGGCGGAGGGGCGCAACAGTTGCAGCAGCAGGATAAGGAGCAGTTGGCGGGCCAGCAGGGGATGCAGCGAGAGCAGCGCGACGAGCCTCAAAGGCGGTCCTCGGATCAGGCGCAGGGGGAGGAGCAGCAGCAGGGGGAGGTGCTGGGGCAGCACAGGGGCCCATCGGGTCCGGGGCAACAGCAGCAGCCGGAAAGTGACGATGACGTCATACTGATCGAGGACAGCAGTGAGGAGGAGGAGGCGGGGCAAGGAGTGGAAAAGGTGCAGGAAGTTGAGGAGGCTGTAACTAAGCGGTCGGGGCGGACAGGGGCGGGGGCTGGTGGGCGGCAGCGGGGGGCGGCAGGCGCCGCCGCGGCTGCACCGCAGCCGAGGAGGACGAGGGCTGCTGCCGCTGCTGCGGCAAAGGTGGGGGCGGGGGCGGGGGCGGGGGCGGCAGCGGCGGTGGAGGTGAGGGGGGGCAGGCGGACTGGCCGGACAGCGGCGAAGGCGGTGGCGAAGCCCAAAGGCGGTGACAAGCATGGGGGCCGGAGAGTGGCGAGGCGACGGAGGGCTGTGTCAGATGAGGAAGATGAGGACGAAGGGGAGGGGGATGATGATGAGGGTAATGAGGAGGCGGCAAGCGAGGACGGGGAAGAGGAGGGCATGGCTGGAACGGAGGAGGAGACGGATGGGGAGGGGGACAGCGAAGGCGGGGGCGGGGATGGGGAAGGGGAGGAGGATGGCGACAAGCAGGGGATGTCCCCAGGGGCCGCTGGCGGGGGCCCTGTCCGGCGGTCTAGCCGCCTGCAGCGGCGCCAGGAGGAGCAGCGGCGGGAGCAGGAGCTGATGCTGAAGGCGGCACAGCGGGCGGCCGGCGGCAGGGGGAGGTACAGGGGCGGCAGGAAGGCTGGGAGCGGGCGGGGGAGAGGCGGCGGTGGGCAGGCGGCGTCCAGCGATGGGGATGAGAGCCATGGAGACGAGGAGGAGGGTGGTGGGGAGCCTGCGGGGGAGGCGGAGCACCTGAAGGAGGAGGTCAGCGGTGCAGATGATGATGGCGAGGAGGAAGAGATGCAGGGGGTTATGGGGCGCAAGAGGCTTGGGCGTGGCTCAAAGGGGGCAGCTGGCGGTGCCCCGGCTGAGGAGGATGGTGGTGATGCCCAGACCGGGTCGGTACGGCGGGGTAGCCGCCTGCGGCGGGCCGTGGAGGCCAGCCCTGCCCCGGGCGCGGGAGCCGGGAGGGGTGCTGCTGCAGGGGTGGGGCCGGGAGCCGCGGAGGGGGAGGTGCAGCTGGAGGACCTCGAAGACCACGAGGACGAGGACGGCGGACAGCCTCAGCAGCGCGGGGCGCAAGGGGCAAGCTTGGGCCTTGCTGCGGGTGGCGCTTCGGGCCGAGGTGCGACTGCTGCTGCTGGGGATGGGGATGGGGCTTGTGGCAGCTTGGAGCATGCAGGCCAGCCCCGTGTGGCCTCCCGCTCTCCCTCGCCCGCGCCCGCCTCCGGCGGCGGCCGCAGCCGCCGCACGCCCAAGCAGCGACAGAGGGTATCGCGGGCCGAGCTGGCGGCGGCGGCGCGGCGGCGGCTGCTGACGCCTGTGGCGGAGGATGGGGAGGAGGAGGGTGGGCAGGCGGGGCGGGGCGGCTCCGGAGCGGCAGACCAGGAGATGGTTGACCTGCTCTCGGATGAGGAGCCGGAGGAGGACGAGGAAGCTGGTGTACGGATGGGGGACACGGGGGCGTACGGCGGCATGGGGATGTACGGCGGCGGCGGGCGGCGGGTGGTGCCCAGCAGCGGGGACCGCCGGCGGCAGCGGGTGCCGCTGCATCCGGGGCTGATGGACGAGCAGGGGGAGGAGCCGTTGGGTGACGTCGCGGCGCTGTACGACAGCGGGGATGACGGGAGGGTGGACGAGCAGGAGGAGCACGGGTACGGCAGGGGTGGCGGGGCGCGGGGGGAAGGAGGCAGCAGGGGGCGCCGGGGTGGGGCTGGAGGGAGGGGGAGAGGGAGGGGGAGGGAGCAGGAGGAGGAGGACAGTGATGCTGGCAGCTTGGATGGGTTCATCGTGGGTAGCGATGAAGAGGTGGAGGAAGGTGAGAGGGATGAAGAGGAGGAAGAGGAGGAAGAGGGGCGGGCGGTTCGGCGGCGGGAGCGGCGGAAGCGGAAGGGGGAGGGCGAGGCGGCGAGGGGGGCCGGGAAGAGGCGGCGGCTGCAGCGCAGGGGCGGGCGGGAGGAGGAGGGGGCTGAGGAGGAGGAAGGGGTAGAGGAGCTCGAGGATGATGTGGAGGAGGAGGAGGAGCAGGAGGCCTTGCGTACGCCGGTCAAGTCCCGTCAGAAGGGCGACCGGCGGCAGTCCGCCGGGTTCTCGTCACCCGCGGTGGCTCCCCGCCTCAGCACGGACCAGTTCGACGTGTTTGAGGAGCACCTGGTGGGTCCTGGTGGCTGTGGCTTATGTGTTGGTAGTGCTGGGGGGGCCAGCCGTGCCATGCATAGTGCTTACTACCGACCAGGTGTTTTGACGGCACACAGCCAGGGCCCGACGGGTGACGGGAGGTGTACTGGCGCGTGCGATCACGACGGGATGTGTGTTACATTGTCTGTGTCACCCTCATGTGGCCACCCTGCTCAGTCGTGAATAACTGCGCCTTCCTGCAAGTGAACACACAGGCACACGCTTTGTATTACATTACGCCGCTTAATTTAGTATCTCCTTGCTCAGCGCAGCCGGCAGCTCCTAGTGCACCTGCTGTCGTGTCGTGCATGCACGCACGCTCATCCCCTCATCCTCGTGACCTAATTGTGCACATGTTGTTTCTTGTGTGCCCCTACCCGATACGATCCCCAGCGCGGCCTGCTGCTGCAGCTGCTACCGGGCATTCCCCTGGGTGATGCCGCTTTAATGTCATGTTGTGGCCACAACGCCGTTCATATTCTTCATATTGTGTCTGTACCCACGCAGCGCGGGCTGCTGCTGCAGCTGCTGCCGGGCGTGTCCCTGGGGGACGGCCGAGACAACGAGTACGAGCTGGACCAGATGCAGCTCAACATGAAGGCGGCCACAAAGTGCGAAAGGGTTGCATGTGATTGGGGTGCATGTGATTGGGGTGCATGTGATTGGGGTGCATGTGATTGGGGTGCATGTGATTGGGGTGCATGTGATCTATTGTTCACTGGGTACGGGGCCCACCAGACGTCCGCGCTGGGCAGCACGTATTCCGGCCGTTACGATACCGACATGGATAAAGACGAGGGTTACGAACTGGACACACAAGGCGTCCGTTAGCGTACGACCTTCACTGCGCACGCGGGCATAACCGTTTGGTGGGTCAGACAGGGTCGACGAGTTGCACAGGGCGACACGTGCTTGCCGAAGCAGTCAGTGACGCACTGCGCAACCGGACAACCGTGCATGACCCACCGACCGGTTATGCCCGCGTGCACAGTGCCCGTCACACGCTAACGCAGCCCTCGGTGTCCGATTAGCAACCCTTGTCTGTCTGTCTCCGTGTCTGTGTCGTAACGGCCGGAATCCGTGCTGCCCGTCATGGACTGGGTGCAGGTGCGTCCCTCGCTTAACTCACGGTCGCCCGACGTGCTGCATCCGGTGTGCATGGGATGTGTGCTGCCGGAGGGATGTGGATTATGCCCTTGCTTGGCTGCCCAGCTGCATGTCTAGGCCCTACCTGACTGATTCGTCCTATCGCCGCCCGTTCGCAGGCGCATTACCGACAGGATCAACGGTGCAAGGTAAGGGGGCACCCACCCGCACTGTGCCGTTGATTTTTGGTGAGCAATACCGAGGTGACTGGGTGTTGCTGCCCCGAGCGGCATGACCTGCACATGTTGCAATCGGCAATCGGCAACTTGCACGGGTAACGGCATGGGGTTGCTGTGCGCTCTTCCTTGCACACCCTGCGTACCACCTCATCCCCATCTGACTTTCCTCAAGGCCGCAAGAGCAGCGCACACACCCCCCCCAGGGCTCCCATGCGTCGCGCCGTGCCCCTTCCATGGCCCTAATCTCTCGTGCCCTTTCATGGCCCTGGTCCTCCCGTGCCCTTGATCCTATATGCTGTCTCACCCCTGTCCCCACAGGGACAGCACGGTGTCGCGTACGGCAAACGGCGACTTGCACGGGAATACCCGTAGCGGCACGCGGTCGCTGTGCAGTTCTCCCTGCACAACCTGCGTTCCTCAGTTGCTGCCTGCATCCCTCACATCCTTCCCTAAAGAGATCGCAAGGGTAGCACGTGTATCCCCAGGCTCCCATGCTTTGGCGCAGTGTCTATTCCATGGTCCTGGATCTCTCGTGTCCATTACCAGTATTACCGTATCCCTGTCCCCACAGGGACAGCACGGTGTCCTTCCACTGGGTGACCGCTGCGAACGAGCTGGGGCTGCTCAGGTACGACACGTGTACGGCATAGCAGCTGCTTGACATACTCGTAAACCCCCATCCTATCACGTCCGGTCGCACGCCCGCGTTGGGGTTTTCGTGCACACACGTGCGCCGGCGTTTGCCACGATGTAAACCATACGGCCTGGCACCCGGAGGAGTAAAATGTGGACCCACGCACGTGCGCGGCCACCGAGACGACTTCCGATGCCCGCCAGGACGCCCCCCCCCATATTTATTAGTATTACCTGGAGGAGTGATGTTTGGGAAAGGCTGATTGACGGGCTGCTGACGCACAGGTCCGGTTGCGCAGGCGCGACACGTGCACGCTTGACACTGTGACGAAAGCCAAGCACGTGTGCGACCTGCCATTGCGCATTGTATGCACTTTCGCGGCTCAGGCCTCACGTCGGTCTTGTACGACACGCACGACGACCATCCCCAAGCCCGCACGCGTTTAACACCTGCCGTGCATCCTGCAGGTCGCTGCAGCGCTTTCCAGCCATGAGCATCGAGAACATGACCCCCGATGTGTATTACGGGGCGGCGGGGCAGCGGGCGTTGTACGAGAGGGCGCTGGAGGCGGCGCGCAGGGGCGAGGAGTGGGTGCTGCCCGGAGCAGGAAGGTGAGTCGGCTGAGGGCAACAGGCATGAGGTTTCAAGGTTCTGGTGTAGCGTTCCTCCGGCGATAGCAACCTTGATCACCTCGGTTGCAGCCAGACGTGCAATCATGTCGGTACCACCTCCCAGAAACGTTCTTCCATGTGGGGCATTATGCATCATGGTGTGGCGGGTCATATCTTGGGAAAGTTGCCCAAGGCACTGTCTCTGGCAGTCTTTCGCTATGCTGTACATACGCGTGTCTTATGCCCCATAACTGCCTTCCCCCGTAAGCTTACGGTTTATAACGCATTTTACGCTCTCCGCCCTCCGCCGCCAGCGATGACGAGGGGAAGCCGACGCGCTGCACCATCTGCAACGCGCACCGGTGAGCCCACGTGGCTGCTTGTTGGTTTGTAACGCCTGCAGTCAAGGGACTCTCAAATGTCTGCATTGGCTGGCCCCGAAACCGGCTGTACACTCAGTGCAGCGGACTGCACACCTGCCAACTAAACCCAACAACACGAGACACCTCTAGGCTGCACAAACTCCCCACTGCAGTTCTTGCCACTCACGTTGCTTTCGGCCGACGGGCGACCAAGCTACCCACCCCTCCCTTTCTCTCCCTCGCGTGCGCAGCACCCACCACTTGCACGAGATCAAGCTCACGGGGACTCCCCTGTACGACATCGAGGAGCCACAGGACGAGCAGGCGGAGGCCGGTGAGGAGGACGACGACGAGGAGGAGGCGGGCGGCAGGCGGCGGCGGGGCCGCGGCCGGGGCGGGATGGGAGCCCGCAGCACGCCCCGCAAGAAGGGCGGGCGGCGGCCCCCCGATCTCCGGGTGTTCCACGCTGGCGGCATGTGCCTTGACAGGGTCATGCTGTACTACGCGCTGGCGCACTTCCAGCGGCGGCTGGAGGCAGGGCTGAGGAGGAAGGTCAAGCAGGCCCTGCGGCGCAGGGGGTGCAGGTGGGTGGGCCCGGGGTGCAGGTGTGTGGTGCAGGGGAGGCACAGTTTAGGGAGCGTCTGTAACTCGGGACTGTCGCGGGGGCATGCGGTTGGGTGAGCCAGCACCTGAATTGTGCGTGGTGGAGGTGACCGGTGCGCAGTGCCCGGGAAGGTCAAAGGTCGGTGTGTCTTTATGTAGTGTCGATAAAGGGATGCGACTCGTCACACCCGCAGTCCAAGTTGCACAGCCCGCTGTACAAGGGCAGTGGCTCGGCTAATTGTATTTCGGTGGAAAGCAAACAGCGTCGACAGAAGGTCCGGCCAGCTGGTACTGTGAGAGTAGCTCCAATACTTATCCTCCTGAGTTGGTTTACTGTAATGCGTGCGTCACACATCCCAGCCACGCCCACGATTATTGCTGATAGATGTGTAGACAGGGTGATTGCAAATGCGCTCAGGGGCAACTACCATCACGGCCCCGCCCTGCCGCATGCAGGCTCGACGGCGCCCCTGTTCCGGGGGAGGTGCAGGCGGCCGTGTGGACGGAGCTGGCCTACGACGAGCGGCACGAGAAGTGGAGGATGATGCTGTTCTTCCAGTACAGGGAGCTGGTGGAAGCTGCCACCAAGCTGTCGGTCACGGAGAACAAGCGGAAGGGGGAGCGCTTCCGGCCAGGGTCGCTTGTGAGTAGTTGCAAAAGAGCGGTTGAGGAGGGGCCAGCACGTGCTGGCAGATGCGTCAACAGCGATTGTTGCGTCAGCTTCACGGCTCGCACATGCGATCGTGCGCCTCTCAGGAAGCTTTTTGCTGAAACGAGGCTGGCCTTGCTCAAATGCTTGCTGTCCCCCTAGCATGCAAAGGTGCGCTGTTGGGACGGAAGGCACTCCGCGCCGAGTAACGCACGGTCAAGCTTGCTTTGTCCGTACCGCGAGAACTACTGCACATTTGCCCTCGCAGGCTGCCGAGGCGATGCACAAGCTGCACGAGTCAGCGGACGGCATTGAGGAGCCCATTCCGGGTGTGGAGGACCGGGAGGGGGAGGAGGAGGACGGGGAGGAAGGCGAAGGGGAAGGCGAGGAAGAGGAGGAGGACGGGGGAGTGGAGGAGGACGGCGGCGCTGATGGTGTAGGCCAGAGGGACCTGGGCGGCGGGGAGAGGGCTGGCGGGTCGGGACGGGGGGAGTCCGACGACGATGGGGCCGGCGGCGGTGCGGCCAGCGGCCGGCGGGTGGCGAAACGACGCCGTGTCATCGACGAGGATGACGGGGAAGGGGAGGAGGGGGAGGAGGAGGCTGGGGAAGCCGCTGGTGCAAGGGCCCGCGGCGTCGGCGGCGCCGTCGCTGTGCCGCCGGGCACTCCGGCGTCAGCGGCGCGGGGTACGGCAGCGGTTGGCGGTTGCGGCGGCGGCGGCGGTGGGGGACTGACCCCTGGGTCGGCGCGGAAGACGGCGGCGGAGATGCGGGCGCACACGCTGCGGCTGAGGGAGCATATGGGAGGGGCAGGGGGCGGGGGGCCGCCGTCGGGGGCTGGGGCGGCGGGGGCAGGGGCTGGGGGGTCTCCGCCGGGCCCTGGATCTGTGGGCTCTCCGGTGAAGAGTAGCCAGCAGCTGCCCATCACGGCCTTCCTGACGCCCAAGAAGAAGCAGGCGGAGCATCAGGGGCAGCAGCAGCAGCAGCAACACCACCACCAGCAAGGCCTGCAGCAGCAGCAGCAGCAGGATGAGGACGGTGGTCCGCCTGCAGTGGTGGACCTCACGGACGAGGACTACGGTGAGGAAGACGACGGTGTGGGCGTGGACATGGCAGCCAGGTGTGGGAGAGAGCAGGGCGGTGGCCACAGTGTTCCCGCTGGGGCTCCGGCTGGGGCGGTGGCGGGGCTGGCGGGGAGCGACTTGGCGGCGGCGCTGCGCAGCGGTGGTGGTGGTGGCGGGGGCAGCCGGGGCGGGCGGGGCAGCCTGGCGCACCGAATCAACCAGCTGTCCGCGGCGGCCGTGGCGGGGCAGCTGGGGCATGGACAGGCACATGGCCACGTGTCGTAGACCTACGCGTCGTAGAGCCGGTAAAGTGGGTTAATGGGCTGGGGGATGACGCCGATGGGGGAAGCGGTGGGGTTGGAGGGCGGGGCAAGGGTGGCGGTTGGCTGCGGTGAACCTGTAGCGGCTTGGCGCATAGCGTAGCATGGCGACGGGCAGGCCTCGCTATACAGATTGCGCCATGTTGGGTGCAGACAACCGAGTTAAAAGCTGGTTGCGAAGGACTTGCCGTTGTAGGAGGCATGCGCATGTGCTTACATGTTGGTGCCGGGGTTGTTTGTGTCTGCAGTGCAGGGAGAAAGTGGGCCAGCACCTTCAATGGAGTTGTGACTCAATCTTTAACTTCTTGGCACTTCTGATGAATGCTTCATGTGTCGGACGCACGTTAGGTACCGCGGGCAAGGGTTTCGTGCACAGTTGTGCAAGTTGCATTACGCGTGGCGCGTGTACCGTACCGTACGACCGTGTTCAATCTGCATGGCCTATGCAAGAAACAGGGCAGGGACGCGGTGCAACATTGTGTGAACTTGCCTTACAAGTCAGGTCCAGAAGGGAAGGGGGAAACGGGGCTGCATGGGGCCGGTTCCGGAGCCAAAACCAGCGCTAGCCGAATTGAGGCCCTGGCACGGCGCCATTCGCGCGCCCGGCTTTGTAACCTTATAGAGGACCATTGTCTTGCCCTTCTCATGGGCTTACATCAACGGTTGCCGAACTTCTTTACGGCCATTCGCGAGGCCCACAGCATGGGGACCGGACGGCCGCGGCTGCCCCGCCGCGAGCGCAGGAATTGCTTGCATATATATAGTAGTGGTCCATGGATGTCACAGCGTGCTGCAGCTGGCGCTCTGGAGCAGTGCGAGGAGCGTCAACATCCTTTGCTTGGCAAATCGCGTCGTCCTCGCTGACGGGAACTTCCGGGACCCTGGAACTTTGCATACGCGGCCTTAAGGGTGTATATAGTCGATATGTTCCGGTGAGAGCGAGGAAAAACGGGGAAAAACCTGCCCCTCATGGCTTTCTGGTATGTGGGCATGCCGCTCTGCCCAGCAGAAGGTCCCAACACATGAGGCCAAGGCACACTGCGCAAGCGCCTGACCTACCGTCGGCCGTGCCACTGTGGCCGTTAAGTATGGTGTAAAGCATGCGCCCCTGCTCTGTCAGGACCATTGCCTGCGTCCATACCACAGGCCTTTACCAGCTGCCGCCCTACACCGCGGTCGAGCGCCCCTGATCAGCGCGCCGCATGTGCCCTCCCTACCATGGGCATGTCAATTGCACGAAAGTCACCGCGCTCTAATTCTTTCGCAACACAACCGGCTATCCTTACTGTCTTCACTGCGCTCTGTGAATTGCTTTCCCCTGTGTATTCCCCTCCAACCCCCTTCAGCTCCAACCAGGAGCCATCACCCATGTACCCCGCCAGCTTGACCGCGACCCTGACCCTGCCGCTGGCTGTACGCCTCACCACCCCTCAGGCCTCCCTTGGTCCTGCCACCCATGTACCCCACCAGCATGACCACGACCCTGACCCTGCCGCTGGCCGTACGCCTCCCCACCCCTCAGGCCTCCAGTGCTCCTCGTCCGCGGGCCCAGTGGCAGAAGTTACGTGACCACCAGCCGGCGTCTGCAACGGCAGCCACGTGGCCGTCTCAGCTGCGTTGCCGTGGACGCGCTTGGCGGTTGCCGTTTGGTCTGCCATCGTCCTTGGCGCGGGGTGCGCGTGGGGGCAGCCCCATGGCAGGCCCCGCAGCCCCCGTGGCAGCTCCCGCGGCACCAGCTGACCGTGCAGCCTGGAGCAGCGGCGCCGCAGCCGCCCGCCAGGCTGCCGCTTGCGCCGCGTACTCCTCTTCCACCTTGGCCCGCATCACCTCGCGGATGCGCTCCAGTGCGCGGGCGCCCCCTGGCAGCAACGGCCTAAGGTCCTGGGCAGCTGCGCCAGCACGCGCGATGTCCCGTACCAGCCGGCAAGCGCTGCCGATGAGCCCTTCGAGCGTCCCCACATCCCCCGACAGCGGGTGCAGCTGCGGCCTGGCCGCCGCTGCTACGTGCTGCCGCCTCTGGCGTTTTTGTGCTCAGGTGAGGCGGAAGGTTCGCTGTCCCCATCGCTGTGCGACGACCAATGTTCACTGGTTGACAAGTCCGGCTGGTCACTGCCCTCGTCGCTGGCGTCCCCGCTGGAGGTACTGGCGCGCCCGCCCCGCCGCGTGGCACGCGCGTTACTGCTGCCGCGCCCTGATCGTAACCCCGCTCCTCCCGCCGTCTCCACGTCGCCCGCCCTTGTTCTGCCGCCCGCTGCCTCCGCCGCCCCCGCCTTGCCCCCGCCCCTGCACAAGTCTTTGCCCACGCGCTTGCCCTTGCCCTTGCTGGCGCCCTTGCCTCCGCCGTCGCCCTCGCCCTTGCCCTTGGCTCTTGTCGCGTAGTTGTGTGCGGCCTGCAGGCTGCTGCGTAGCGTCCGTGACGTGTCGGCATCTTTCGCGCACGCGAGGCCCAGTCGCGTGAGGACCTCCCACTGGTGTGGATGCAGGTGCAGGTGCAGGTACCGCTCAACAAAGAGGCCCATCAGCTGGCGCGCCTAGGCGGCGTCGCTGGGCGGCATCCAGATGCCGTGGGCCTCCAGCATGGGCCCGGTGCTGGTGATGGCGCCCACGGCCACCAGGGTCTCCACCCAGGCGTTCCACAGCTGCACGTCCCCGCGCAAGGTGCGTACCCAGTCATGGTAAGCGTGGTAGCTGTTGATGAGGACGAACTCGCGCCCCGCCATGCCGTCCCCACCTGGGGACGAGTCCCTCAATTGGCGGCTCTTGATGGGTGCGCACTGCGTGCAGTAAACTCCCATGCCCTGCAGGCGTCACCTTTTGCACCCCATAGCACGTGCCCACATGCCGCCACGCTCACCACGACCACTCGTTGCCCTTCGCCGTCCGGCGCCTGTACACGCGTCCAATTATGCCCCTTCCCTGCATGCCACAGCTGTGGCGCCTACCCTGCCTAACGCCGCTCGTCCCCTGAGCGGCTCACCGGGAGGAGGCGCCGCCACCACCACCACCGCCATACGATGCAGCGCCCGAGCCACGCGCTGCTGACGCCGACAAGAACGACGGTGCGGGCGAGGGCGGCTAGGCGCCGCCGCCTGCGGACAAGGTGGAGCACCCGGAGGAGGCGCCGCCACCACCACCACCGCCATACGATGCAGCGCCCGAGCCACGCGCTGCTGACGCCGACAAGAACGATGGTGCGGGCACGTGGCTCAGGCGCCGCGTCGCACGGCGGTGGTGGCGGTGGTGGTAGTGGTGCCTCCTCCTGGTGCTCCACCTCGTCGTCCTCTCCATCCTCGTACGGCGGCGGCGGTGGCGGCACCTCCGCCGCTGCGACAAAGGCCAGCCATGGCCCTTGCTCTGCTGGCGGCGGTAGTGCGCCCGCGGCCACCACCTCATCCTCGTACTCTTGCAGCACGTCGTACATCCGCTGATCCTCATCGCCCCTCTCGGCGGCTAGGGTCTGAGTACCAGCCTCCACCAGGAGCGCCACTCCGGCCCCCTCGTCCTCTGCGGCCGGGTACTCGCCAGCCGCGTCATCCAGGAGTCCCTTCTCTGCCGGTAGGGGCCCCACCCGTGGCCCTTCGGCTGTGGATCAAGGCGCACGGGAGTGAATAGTGGTTTCAGTAGCATGGCATCGACGGCTGTTCGTTTCGTTCTTTTTCCTCATGCAAGCCCCTGCTGCAGCCAAGTACCGTATACTGCCGACGGCAATGCCGGGCTTGGTGTCTATGGTTGTGCGGAGCGGTTGGTGGGCTGTTCTCCCAGCATCCTGGCATTGTCCTCGACCCCGCTTCCTGTGCGGTGTGCCGTGCCT